>CAJHQP010002025.1:0-95856 GCA_905132765.1 Moricandia arvensis | reverse complement strand
ATCATCATCAGTTTGGTAGACTCCAGCAAGGACCGTTGTCTTCTCATCTACGAGACCAGTAAGTTCTTTAGCTTCCTCTAGCTCATCTTGAGTTGAAGATGATAAAAGCACGTTCCTAGCTTTCTGATCAGGTGGTACTCCACAACTCTCATCTCCTTGTACCAATAAGAGCACTCCAAAATCCTTGCACCTCCCAGACGCATCCATGATAGTTGTTAGATGGTTTGATTCGCTTTGATGCCACTTAACCTCATTTTCTCATATACCTCCATAATCTTATCAAGATCGTTTTGCTTTTAGCATAACCCTTTTTACCATGTTATACGTATCGTCCCGCATGCACGTAGTCGTAAAGATATTTAGGTCTGCATAGTAGTGCGTGACTATATTGGTTCAAACCATCTACTTTGATCCTCTTGAAGAATTTCTCAGCACCTCCATGTCTGAAGCATTTACATACGCTGATAACATAGTTGTGTAGAGCAGAGATCCGGCAAAAATCTGCAGGGAATCATGTCATGTCACCATATTAAACCATAGATTGTCATGTCATGTGTCACACTAATATTGTAAAAAATCTACACTATGATGTAAAAATCGGTATTCTTAGTGGTCGCAGCTAATCGTCCCCCTCTAGCACGTACGGCAATTGATCTAAACGAAACAACTATCTAAACAAAAAATGGTAGAGTTCAAAAGGTCAGTCGGATCTCCCGCTTCAACAAAATCCTCTATCAAACGCCCAACACACGTCGAGATTTCTTGTAAGATTGAAGTTTCCTGAACATTGGTTCACACACAGAGATAGAACTACTTCTTTACCTAGTGTCGTCGCATAGCTTTTATTTAAAACAGTCTTTGCTTGCTCTCACATTCCAACGGATATAGCAAATGCATCAAGTAAAATGTTATAAGCTTTATGCGTGGGCCTGATAAAACGATAAATAAAGACAATAATATATCCAGAAGAGACCATTCTGTAGAAGCTTCAGCTATAGCAGCAAGAAACAGTTGTTGGGAACTGAAAAAAACTGACCTTACACCAGCATCAAGCATCTCTTCAAAAACAGATAGAGCTTCTTCCTCTCTTCTTGCTCTTCCATATGCTTTGATAAGTAAAGCATAACTTACAACGTCAGGTTGAATACCAGATCTTTGCATCTGCAAAGTTAAACATTCGCTTAACAGGATTAAGATCACTACTATCACAAGGCCAATACTTATAAGAAAGGACCATTCAGATCACCTGGTCATAGATCTTGGACACTTCTTTATAGTTAGTTTCAAAGGACATAAGGCTATTGTAAGTAACAGTAGACTGTGGAACTCCTTTCTCAGCCATTGAAGCAAATACTTTTCTAGCTTTCTCATAGTTTCCAGCCTTCTTGTACATGTATATCATCATGTGATACATCTTCTGATCTGGCTTCAATGGCGATATCTTCTCATCTAAAAGAGTCTCGAAAACCTCTTCAGCTTCTTTGAACTTGTTCCCTTCTACAAAAGTCTTGAGTATAATCTGATAAGTTACAGCAGAAGGCTCTGGGCCTGAGGACTGCATCCTCCTGAATATGGCTTCAGCATTGTTGCATTTGCCTCCTCTTCCATAAGATTCCATGAGAGCGGTATAGGAAATCACGTTTGGACTCGATCCCATCTTACTCAGTACACTTAAAACCCTTTCGGCTCCATTGAAGTTTCCTAGCTTCCCATAAGCTGTGATGAGCATTAAAAAGTCCATTTCACTGAAGTTCCACCAGTTCTGGTATCTAAGCCATTCAAGAATCTGCAAATCAAAAGAAACAAATGAACAAAATACAGATACGAGTAGACAGCTTTCCCGTTAAAACTAATAGCTTGCAGTAGTCTACACACTGCTGAGAGTAAGCACAGTTCTTTATTTGTCCTAAGAGAAACTCTTCAGGTCTAAATAACCAACAAACACATCTTTTAGCAGCACCAATATTAAAATCCTCAACACTAGATTAAGATGCCTCATCTAATATCTCTCTCTACCAAGATTCAAGACTAACTTCATTCACTAAAAGATTCTGAAAACAGTTATTTATCACTCTCATTCATTCATTCTCCATACCTCACTGACGAGGTTCCATTTCTTGAGCTGTTTAAACCTAACCAAAGTACCCAAAACAAGGTCTCTGGGAAGACCTTGGTCACCGTCCGTTCTGTACTGCCTAAGGACTGAAACTGCAGAACCTGTCGATTCGATCTCTAACATTAGCCCTCTCCATCTCTTCTGATCAACCTCGTCTGCTGCATCTTTGAAAACCTCTATCTTCCTCCTCTTTTGCAGGAATTTCCTTGGAGCGAGCATCCCCATACAAACAACTCTGAACCGGTTTTGGATCTTAACACCAACATTGATAATATTGTTCTGTAGTTTCCTCTCTCTGACACAAAGATAAACACAGAGAGACTTTCAGCAAATGAAACAGCTTAAGCTTACACAATCGATTTAATTAAACGAAACCCAGCACGGGTTTTTCAAAGAAACTCGTAAAGGCGGTTCCTTTGTCAATGAAAGATGAAACAGAGTCTAGAACAGAGCATGTCTAGAACCTAACAGAGCTGAGAGCTGTTCGAGAAAGGTAAGGAAGAAGATAGGGAAGAGAGAAGAGGAAACCTGTGATTACTTGATGGAACTGAGACGAACGGCTTGAAAATTACAGTTTGTGACATCTAAAGTTCGTAGCTTTCTCCTCTGTCGCAGTAGCTAAGAGGACGAAGAAAGCTATTCTTCTTATCCTTTCAAATTAAAATTAAAATTTTAAAAGTTGATATTTTTCTTTCTTTCTTTTTCAATTTCTAGAGCATTTATAAACTTCTTGTCAAAGATATAAACTTTTTTAACTCAATTTTTTTTGTTTAAACACAAAAATAGTTGCGTTGAGGACGAATCGTGATGGAGTATATCACGTTAGCATTTTCCAATTTCTTTTGTTGCGTCTGCGATTTTTATTAAACTATAGTAAAAAGTAATAATAAATAATATAAATCAATTCGAAATTAATTTTAAATTGGATATATGACACGCAATAAAATAATAATTTTGAGAAAATCATATGTAATATACATTACTATTAAAATTACAAATTAATAATTTTGTATATATACATTTTATATAGTTCATTATATCGTTTGTATTCCTAATGAAATTATCTTTAGGGCAAATCTCTCAAATAACTTGTTTTGAAGTTTTTGTCACAAAAATAGCCTTCAAAAACAATATTAAAATCATATTTAATTTTATAAAGCATATGTTATATAAACCAAATAATATAAATAACCTAATGTGAATAATATATTTAAAAATCAATTAATACGTATAAAATAAAATAAAATATTTTTTTTGTCAAAAATATTTTTTATTTTTTAAAAAGATATATACAAGTTAATAATTTTTTAAATTAATATATGATAGCTGATGTTATTGATTTATAGAGTTTTTATAGTACAAACTTTTGGGTCAAAACTATAATACAAAGTTCATTTGTATTTTGTAGAATATAAACAAAAGCCCGTTAGAGTGTCTTTCTAGGCCCAACTCAGCCTCTTTTTCTTGTCAACCCAATTCACCCTCTTTTTCTTGTCAACCCAATTCAGCCTCTTAAGCTGTTTTTATTGAAGCCTTTGAGTTTCAGCTCATTAAGAGGAAAGAATCACATAATCATCTTAATAATGTTGATGCCTATAACTCATCCAAATATAAAAAATAAAAATAGATGATACATGACATCTTTTAGTTCTCTCAACACATAATTATTAAATTTGACTGTACTACTTTAGTAAAACCGTATAATACATTTCTTAAGTTTCATGTTTATGCCTCCAAAAGTAGATAATAAAAATAATTTCCACGTCAGCCGGTTTTACCCATACGAAGACTGTCGGTGGTTACCGGTGTCGACAGTTGACTTTGCTGTCCCACCGTAGACCCAAATCTCATCATTTCCATTGGTTGTTGCACTGTTTGCGTCTGCATGTAGTTTCAACATTACACGTCAGATATTCATCAAAAAATTTAAATAACAATTCAGCATGGTCGTTTGATTTTCGGTTCAGTTCCGGTTCGGTTCTCTTGGTTTTTTATTTTTCGGTACTAGAAATATAGGAATCATTCGATTCTTATGGAATTTCGTTCATGTTCGGTTCGGTTCGGATAACAATTATAAGAACCAACTAATATTCAATAAATTTTCAGTTCCACTTCGATTCGGTTTCTTTTTTTTATTATAAAAATATAGAAATCATTCGGTTATTTTTATTTTCGGTTCGGTTTCGATTCAGTTTTATTGGTTCGATTTTTGGTTCTCGGTTTTTATGCCTAGGCTTAATAACAATACTCTTTTTCTTAAAACGTTGTACTAACCTGAGTCGTTGCTGGCATCGGTGGAAACCCACCCATGTACCTAGCAAGCTGCTCCGACAGCATTTGGTTCTGTGCTTGCATCTGAAACTGTACGGCCGGGTTTTGACATACTAAACCGGGATGGCTTTGTGCAGCGGGTCGGTTCATAACCGGGAACTGAGGCATTTGCATTTGGCTCTGCATAGCCATCTGATTAATGTACTGAGGTGGTTGTACACCGGGGAACATCATTGGAGTCGTAGCTGCTGCTGCAGCCGCTGCAGCCATTCCACTTCCCATCCACATCACTTGGAGTTGCATTTGAAGTGTTTTCAAGTAATCAATGGCTTCATCCAAAATGGACGCTTTATCAGTCTGCAAGATCAATAACATATAATTAATCAGTCTCCATGTTCAGTCACTTGATTACCTTTTGAGATCCTTTGTCTTAAAGGAACTTACTTTGCTGCAATGAGGTATGAGTTCTTGAAGAGCTTTCATTCTCTCGTTGATCCGATCTCTCCTTCTCTATAGTAAACCAAGATCACAAAAATTAGCAGAATATAAAACTTTAAATATGAATTACACCTTATTATAAACATAGGTGTTGCTAAAACAAACAATAATTAAAGACAAGTCCATTAGACAACACAAAAATATTATGACAAAATAACAAACAAGGAGAAGTCTCCAAAATATCATTATATAAAAAGTGAAATAACTAAATTACTTCAAACCTTAAAATTTTAATACTAAATCCTCCTTCTAAATATTAAACCATAAACTAAACTGAAATGTAAAATAAAATGTTTTTAATTTAAATTAATGCTATTTTAGGAATTTTTTCATTGTGTAATATGTTAGAATATAAATGTGTGTTTATTACTATTTTAGTGTATTTATCATAATTAAATATGTAATGTAACAAGTACATACCCTTTCTGAGAGATTATGAACTTCAGCCGCACGGCTTCTCCTAGTAGATCCTGACCGCTGGCTAGATTTGTTACCCATGGCTTGATCATCGGTTGACATGAGACGCACATCAGACTGAGACAATGATTCTTGATCAGTCTCCATTACATGTTTTCTCTTACGGCCAATGGTTACACTTCTCCCACTCTCAGTTTCTTTGCTGCAACCTGACGAGCCACCAGACGAAGTGTCAAGTCTTTCTTCAACGTTCTTGCTTCTATCACTCATAGAAACCGGAGGATGAGGCACCAAATGATCATTCATAGACTGGTTGCTCCCACAATGGCTCGGTCCAACACTTACAACCGGTGGTCTACACTTAGGGGGAGCCATTGGTTTAGCCGTCTCTTTGATAGTCAGTGCCGGCTTCTTGGGATGATTTGGACCATCAAGGTGGTCGATTGAAGAGAACAAGTGGGAGGAGAACTCGGATTCGAAAGGGTCAACTATGTCTTCAGGAGGGTATTGGATCCAGGAGACGGTTTCTTGATCTCCAGGAACAGTTTCATTAGGTTTTCCTATTGTTTCTTGATTGTCAAGGAAAGTGTTGTTGGGTTTTCGTAGGGTTTGATCATGTTTGTGGGTTTGAACTTGGACTGATGGTTCTCTACGAACTTGGCTTTGTAAGACAACTTGACCATCTCTCCATAGTAGCTCCACTAGTTCATCTTCTAGTCTGTTCAAAACATGAATAATCACACATGTATACAACTTAAGTAACTATGATTAGAATTTTAAAGTGAAACTGATAATTAGAATAAAATACATGGATGGATTGTATACATACCTGATTGATCTTTTATTAGAGGACATGTGAAAGTTATCTTCAAAATTCCAATCAGAGAACAGTTGTTCCATGTCAGATCTGTACAGAAGATACCCCAAATAAGAATATAATACTTTACTTTTTTGCAACCAAATAAAAAAAAGTAATGATTAGATACATAGTTGATTAAGATAATATTTAACAGGAGCTTTTAAGATTAGGACCATAAAAGGATGATGAAATCAATCATCAAACTTTGAAATCTATTCCAAATCTCAATAGTTTAATCATTAGAGAATTAAAAGAATTATAATTAAACAAAATCCCATCTCCAGCAATTCAGGAGATAATGATTTAATAGGGCATATAAAAAAGTAACTAGTTCCATATATAGTACATCTCAAAACCCCAAAACGTTTAAAGTAGTTACCAGATTTAGAAGCCTCTGAATGATGAGAAGATCTTCTTCTTAGCTATATACTATCTGCTTTCTGCTTCACACGTAAAAAAATAGAGCTAAGACTCTCTGTCCTAGCTCTCTAGGTTTTTATCTCTCTAGTAATGAAAGTTGAAACAGAAGAAGAGAGTATTAGAGATAGAAAGGAGAGGCTTCTTGCCAGGTTCAGACAGAAAGCGACAAGAGAGGGGAGAGAGTTAATACAGCTAGCTAGCTAGCGAGTGAGGGAGAGATAATGATTCGGTGGGGGCAATAGTACTGAGACCCTATCAGGATGAGCGACACGTTGGCTAGTTTTCAGACAAGGAGTTGATTGTTAGTGGGACCCACAAACTCTTGGGATCATGCTGTGTGGAGGTGAGAGATCTATTGCTCGATTTCTAGTGGTGGATACTGATCTGTACCTTATCTGAAACACTCTTGGCCAATGATTAAGGGGTGTTTAGGTCAAACTACACACATACCATATGTTTCTTTTTAGCTGATAATAGTACGTAGTGGAAGAAAAAAATGGTGAACTGGTTTCCATAATTAGAGCTCTGTATTTTAAGTAAGGTTTTATAAGTTCATCATCTACTAGGAAACACATGAGAGGGTTTACTAATTATCTGAATTCATTTCTATCAGTCTCATTACAACCGATATGAAGCATTTTCCACATTGCATTTAATTCACATGTTGACTAGTAACCGACGGTGTCAATATGAAAATGAGTTTTTATTTTGTCCGGGACATCTAGCGAACTATGACTCAGCTGACTAATCGTCGGAAATTTGACCACCAGTGTCAGCTAGACCCGGTTGTTCGTAAGGAGAATTAGATATTCTTATCACTTGGTCACACGTTTAGGTAATTTGAGGACAACGGTTATATATCTACGATCCTAGAATTATTGCAGAATGCCATGAACCATCCGACTACTAACATTTGGATGAAAATGAAAAATTTTCTAACCAAAGAAACTTATATTAACGATGTGATAATGTTTGGGGGACCGTCGTGATTCATTGTCATGGACCACACAATAATTGGTCCACCCATAATTCTGCTCACGTTAATTTTCGAATCCTTATCACATTACCTTTCACATTAGCTCAGTTTTGGAACCCTTATCGCATAATTTTGTTCGTTGAAAGTGCATAGAATCTCTACCGATCTAATGATAATGAACGTATTATGATGAATTACTTATGAAAATTGTCGAATATACAAGTTACAAGTTGAGATATTAATGTGGGGGCAATTGTGACTAGAGCATCCACCGAAAGTAGAAGACAATTTACTTCAAGTCTTTGGGCCTCATTTTACTTTATTGCCAAGAAAGAGACAAAATTGTAATGGCGTCGATTCGAAGCTATAGAAAGCCATCAACCAAGCAAAGGTAAGTTTTATTTGCAGCCATATATACAATTATACAAACAAAAACTGGTTAAATAACTTGGTCCCAACAAGCTATTATTATTTTTGTTAGAAATTTATATGTTACAAGTTGTGTGGACTAGGTTCAGGTTGATAGGTAGATTCGTACGTGTGAGTAATATATATACTAATATATACTATTGGATTATTTTTTTCTGTATAGATGATAAATGAAACGTTATTTTCTGAATCGAATAGTTGTACATGTACATGTACATGCACGTCTTTAAACGTAATTCATGCAACCCATAAAAAGTCATACCATCTTCAAGCCGTTATTCATGAAACCCCTAAAAATACCATATTTTATATAAATTAAATATGGCATTGGACTCAACTATGTTCAAATTCACATGATCAAACTCATGTCGGTACAAGTCGTCGCCATGTTGGATCATTAATTTCATCTTCTGACCAATATATGAATGCAAGCAATGATGATCATATTAAAATTTCGGCTAAATAAGACACAACACATAATCTTTTATAACTAAATAATTATAGATATGAATATTTCAAAGCGAATATTTAAATATTTTAATATACATTGGTAGATTTTCTCAAAAATAATAATATATATATACATTGGTAGATGAATTATCTTTATAATATTTTGTAAAACCGATAATAAACCGGAGATCAAAGTTGAGTAATTTGCAGTATTTCTTGGATAGTTAGGGATGTTTGAAAGGGGTTATAAAAGATAAGGTCTTTAATGATATGAACATATCGTCGTGTGATACCCATCAGCTCCCTCTCCATGAAATGGAAGTATGGCATGACTATTGAAGTTGCTGAAGACGAAGATAGAATTATAGATAGATGCTGCGAAGGAGATGCAAAAGTAAGCTTTGCATTGCCAGAGAGACAATAGGATGTGTCATAAGTCTTTAAGTGGGTTCGGATGGATCTTTAATGACTATGATGAATACACTTGATGGGACTAAAAGACTATAGCTTATGCCTATCTCCACTTCAGTTTGGTTAGAAAACACCATTTTGTCTATAAAATGTCTTCTAGATAAAAGGTTTCAAGTCGACAAAAAAGCAGATAAAGGTTTCAAATTGATCAAGTTGAAAATAAATTAGTCTGCTTAGCTTCAAAGTCAGATATGAATTCTCTTGCTTATAATATTCTACCTTTAGTCTAAACTAAAATTAAAAAGTTATAAAACAACTAACTAGCAAAAATCTGCTTATGTATAGTAAGTGAATAAAGTTTTGCCAAGCTTAGTAGTAAAATTAAAACATGCGAAACTAAGTTAAAATCACTTGTTAATATTTAGATATAACAACTTTTTGCATTTTACTGTGAATTTATTTGTATTTGGTGAAATTATTATATATCTCAAAACATGGAAAAGCCATTCAAATATGATATCATGGGTCCAACTATTCAGAAAACTCTAGTCGAGTAAGAGTTTCTCCAACACCACACTGACTTCAATCAAAACATGGCAAAATATAATGGCTAACTAGACTCAGTTTTACGTAAATCTATTTTATATGTTCAGTTTGGTCCATTTAAATTCTCGAAACAAATAACTGAATAAGTTGCATAATATTGAGTTTGCTCACAATCAATACACTAATGCAAAAGATAATGATTAATTATATGCTCAGTTTTACATAAATCTATTTTATATGTCTATTTAAATTCTTGTTTGATCATTCAACTATAACAACTTTTATTAATCAGAACTGAATCATCTTATACGTAAAATACAAAGAATTGTCCAACACGAATTGTCTAAAGACAGCAACATTTATAGACACCTACATGGAAAAAGTAATGAAACTAGACCACTTCAGTGGAACCACTTTGATTAGCTTCTAGGTCTTCTGGTTTCTTGTCACTCCATCTCTTCTTAAACTTCAAGATCTCCTTCACAAAACCACTTTGATTAGCTTCTTCTTCTAGGTCTTCCTGTTTCTTCACAAACAAGTCACCCCATCTCTTCTTGAACTGCAAGATCTCCATCACAACTGCAAACCCTCCAATAACACATATGATGGTGGTGTATGCAATCTTCCATCCACTTCCTGGTTGCAATATAACAAACCCTTTGTATATATTGTACACGCTCAACACAATCACCACGTATCCCACCGTGTGATGATACCAGTTCCAGTATGTTCTGTATTTATGATCTTTACTCGGTCTTGCTTTGAGCGCAAGTATCTGTAAAAACCCTAAACAGAATACCAAAATCCCTATCACGGTATGTGCTGTACTTCTCATCCCGGTATGCCATGCCATGTAGATCGCTGTTCCAAGACCTCCGAGTAAACCGGCTATATATCCACTGAGTTGGCAAATAACGTGTACATAGAACCATGTGGGATCTAATGTCTCGTAGGTCTTCATGTAACGTGCAGCCATAACTCCAATAGGCATGAGGATTCCCCAGCTCACTGTGTTTATCAATCCATGGATTCGCTTGACCAACAACATGTTTCCATTAACTGATGATTTTGTCTCTGTGACTTGTCCGGAAAGCAAGTCCAAAGTAGACATTGATTTGAGATGATCTCCACTCATAGCGTGCATCCCAAGTCTATCTCCTCCCTTCAACGGACCGTCTTGCCATAAGTGATTCACAACGGTTGTGTTAGGAGGCAACACCATAGTTGCAAATATAGTCATCTCTCTATTAAGATACTCAGCGGATACTTGCGTTACACGGAAGCTAAGAGGAGACTCTTGAAGCATAGTAGAGTAGCTATTGATGGATGAAGTGTAAGCACGCATGAGTCCAGATGTTGAGTTACGATAAGCCACGAGAGCTTGAGCGCCTAACATGCCTTTCTTCGTAGGGTTTATGGCCCATGCGATCCAACTAGAAGACTCGAGATTAGCGTGACGGTAAGCAACTTCAAGAACTCCGGTTTCTCGAGCATAACTGAAGTGTAGAAACGAGTCTAACACGGGAAGATCCTTGCAAGAACGATAGTGTTTTCCGTTGTTGAAGATGTGAGATTCGCATTGAGGCTGAAGTGCTTGATCTGTTGTTGTTGTTGTTGTTGCTGATGTAAAGAGTGGACACGACAAGAACGGAAAGAACATAACTACGAGAAGGGCTCTTGAAGACAAAGACATGATGTTGATGATTGCTTGGATAACACGATAGCTTAGTGAATCTTCCGAAGGCTTTGTGTTTTCTAGTAGTAGAAAGCTTTGCCCTATTGCCTCATATTTATAATGCTAAGGTAAAATTCCACTTCCGAGTGTAATTGGGATTTGGTTTTCCATATTGTTGTTGTAACTTTCCTTATTCCTTTGATCTTTATCTCTTACGTTTATGATCCTTTAATCACGGTTTTGTTAATCAAAAATAAACTTTTCCATATGTTACCTTATTTCCTTTTTTTTTTGGTAATCTACAGAATATAATAAAGATATGGCCGAGAACTCTTTCAATATTGGTCGAATGAGGATATCGTTTGCTTGGTATATAACCTCGTTTAAATTAGTTTAATTGGCACTTCTAAACACAACACAAAAATATATCATATTTTATCATACTGCACAATTTATAAGCTTTTTTATGGATTTATTAGGATAAAACTCTATTAACTTTTTATTAAAGATATGTTGGATCAAACCTGTAAATATAACCTTGTCTAAATTAATTTAATTAGCCCGTCTAAACACAACATAATAATATACTAGATCTTGACCTGCGCCTCCGCGCGGGTGTTTGATTTAACTTGTGTTCCATGTAAACTCATAAACCGCTGATTTTATAAAAAATGTCCATGTATATTTTTTATGTTTCGTAAATTATATGTAGATGTTTGATAATATTTTTTTACTTGTACATAATATCATTTTAAAAATTTATTAACTTGATGCAATTTGATGTAGTATATTAAACCGTTCTGACTCAATAGCATTCAAGTGACTGAATAATTTTGTTATAGTTGTTAATAACATAACACCCGTTTAATTAAAATGATTAACGGTCGAGATATAGATTTTGATGTGATTAGATAATATTTAGAATTATAATTAATTATTTTTAATAAATTTTAAATGCAATGACAAAATCTGTAAATATTTTAAATGCAGTAGCAGAAACTTTAAATAAAAGAAAGTATTAAATAAATGTTATTCTTGTTTCCAAAGATACTCATTTTTATACTGTTATCCATGTTACCAAACAATTCTAAAAGGTACTTCAGTTTTAATAATATAGATTATATTCTATTATGCTTTATAATTTATAAGCTTTATATATGGATTTATATAGATGAAACTCCATTAAAAGCAACTGTACAAACAAGGTAGAAGTAAGAAGAACAGATTCTTGCATTCTTTAGGATATTCCTTCAATAGTGTATTGCTGTTAAACAAAGATCATAATCGAATTAGTGTACTTACCAAACATAATTGTTCTTGGAAACATTATATGTAATACTTAAACTTAATATATTAATTAACTAACACATAAGTTTAGTTGAATAATATTCACATGGTTGAGTAGAAAAGTATAGTTTATACATACTAAAATCCAATTATTACGAAAAATTAAAAACAAGGATAAATTTGAAACTTATTCCACTAATTTGAAATTTTCGAATTTATCTATTTATGTATATATAATAGCAATAAATCCTTTGAAGGTAATAACAAATTTTAATATTATAGAGAGATCTGATCTAAAATTTTATTAAAAAAATTACAAATTTAGATCTCTTAAATCTTATAAATTAAAATTTCTAAATATAAATTGATTTCTTTTGTGGCGGCAAGTATATTCTAGAGTCTCTCATGCACCGTACCACTTTAATTTTTTTTTCACTTAAAATTAAGGGCAAATCTCCTAAATAATCTTTTTTGAAATTTTTATCATAAAAATAACTCTCAAGAACAAAAATAACAAATCTATGTTTTTTTTATTTTCAAAAAAATTAATTTTTTTTTTTTTTTCAATTTTAAACCTCACCCACTAAACCTAGACTTAGAGTTTAGAGTTATGAGGTAGGGTTTCGGGGGGGGGGTGATGTTTAAAATTGAAAAAAATAAAATAAAAATTAATTTTTTGAAAATAAAAAAATGTTAGATTTGTCATTTTTTGTTTTTGAAAATTATTTTTGTGACCAAAACTTTTTTATGGTTATCTTAGAGTATTTTTCTAAAATTAATAAAATTATATTTTTTACAGACCAGACCCAACCCTTCTCCTACAACCATCTGTCTCTCGGTGTTCTTTGATCCTCTCTCTCCACAAACCTAAAATCTCGGACCTTTCGATCTCAGGGCAGGATCGAGAAGAGATGACGATCTTAGCGACGCTTCTCGAATCGAATAAGGCTAAATGCTATGCTCCGAGCTTCATCGCCGTCAATCTATGTCTCGCTTTAATCGATGGAGCTCTCGCTTTCATCGCATTCCTTCAGGTTCTTACTCCTTCCTCTTCTCGAGAATTATGATTCTAGGTCAATTTGAATCCAAAGGTTTCGCCTTTATTGTTTTCCCTGCAAACCCGATTTGGTTTCTGAATGTTGGATTGTGTGTGACCGTTTGGTTATGTTGGGAAAGTGAAGCATTGTCTTGAAGTTCGTATTTTTAAGACATGATGAGATGTGTATTGAATTTTAGTAGCTGTGTCTGTTGTTGTTGTTGTTGTTGTTGATGATGTGGTTGACCTTTAGGTTTCAGGTCAACTCTTTGAATAACTTGTAGTGCGTGTTTGTGTAGAATGAGAGATTTGGTTCATGGTATCAGAATTTGATTCGAATTCTCAGTAGAAAGTGGAAACCTTTCTTATAGGCATGAGTGTAGAATGTAGTGACATTGAGAGTGGTTAAAAAAAAGTCTTATTCTTTCTCTTTTTGTTTGGTTTGGGCTTATAAGATATATCTTTGGGTGCCTACTGCTTTCAGTTAACTCGGTTTCACCGGCGGGATAAACGAGTTGGATGGACACGGCAAAAGGTAAAGCCTTCTGGTCTTTATTGTTGTAATGCATATAGTGCTTGTTACTTATCATGGTGTGTATCTGTATCTGACACAACCGTCAATGTAAAATGCAGGTGCTTCATCTTATGATTGGTTCCTCAAACACTGGTATATTGGGACATTCATTAACAGAGTTTGGTTGAGTGTGGAGAGACTGTGAATAAGATCTCTCTACTCTATCTGTTGGCAGGTTCTCTCATCTATTTCGTGGCTACGATTTTAGCAACCTGCACAAGGTGGCATCATTGGTCCAACGCATTCGGCTTCCTACTTATGGGTAAAACTTCTGTTTTTTTATTGATTTATCCTTTGATATAGTCACTGATGAAACGTATTGTACTTGCAGCGTTTCCAAAGATTCTGTTTCTTGCAACTTTTCTCTTGCTTCTCTCTTTCTGGTACGTATATTTTCAATACTTTCTTAGTGCAGTCTAACTGTATTATGTAATGCTTGTTTACAGATAAGAGATAGATACTTTTTTTAATGTTATAGGGTAGATGTTTGCCATCAGGGAAATGGAGAGGAGGAGGATGACGATGATGAAGAAAACAGCATCCAGCAAGTGTTGCTCGAGAAAAGCAAGAGCAAAGCAGGTTCTTCGAGTGCGAGTGATCGCAGAAAGTGTTGTTCTTTTCATGGGATTCATGTTGGAACTCGACAGAAGTTTGTTGTTGCGGTATGAGATAGTACATTAGGTTTTGTGCATTAGTCATCACTAGGAAGTTCATCAGTTAATGTTTATCTTTTTGCTAGGCGGTTGTTCTTGTCTTCATCTTGATGATATCATTTGCAATCCTTATCTGGATTGCTTCTGGCGATAACTCTGCTGATCCTTCACTATTGGCTGAGGTATGTGCTATATATCACACTTTGATATATCTTCTTTTTTGTATGTTGTTCTTATAAGCTCACTTCTTATGTAGGTGTATGTAGATATTTTCGCTTCAATAATCCTGATCACAGGAGGAGGAATATGCTTCTATGGTGAGTGATTACTTCTATTCTCTTCTGGTTATAGAGCTATTGAACTTATTACTGTGATCTTATTTACCTTGCCACAATGAGACCATTAGGCTTGTGATCTAGTAGCAGAGATTCACAAACTAGTTTATATTCTTTCTTATTCTCTAGGAATGCGTCTGCTGTTTAATCTAAGGAAGGTACGGTCTGAACAAGTTTCAGCAGAGATGCGAAAGGTAACTAATGATTCTTATTGGCTTCCGAAGTTTCTTATGTTTCCTTTCATATACCAGTTGAAAACTTACATCGAGAACCATTTTATAGGTATCAGGTTTAGCAGGCGTCTCAGTTGTATGCTTCACCGTGAGCTCTTTAATCGCTCTTCTCACACACATTCCAGTAAGACGAAAAGTATATCGTAAACCAAAATCTTACATTGTGTCCGTATGCTTTAACAAAAACATCTTGTGATCTCAGCTCTTCTATCACTGGAACCCAAGTAAGATACACGGTGTCAAGGCATTGGTTCTTCTGATAGTATACTATTTCATAGGTAAAGTGTAACATCATCTAATTATCCTTTTAGCCATTATCTAAGACCTTAAATGTGGTATTATTGACAAGAATGGCTTGTTTTTTGACAGGTTTCGACAGTACCATTGGCTTTTGTTGTATGGGTTTTGCGGGAGTTACCTCCTCAAGAGATTGTGAGTAGACGAGAAGAACCAAGAAGAATCACCTATGTCACTATGAAAGTGTTGCAAGGCAGCCTCCTCAACAGTGGACATCCACAACCGTTTCTAAGAATCAGGTAACAGACTCTCTTGATCAACTTCCAAACTAAGAAGTCATTTCAAGCCTACTAAAGGATATATAAACCGAACCAACCGAAACATTCAAACATAAACAACACCAAAACTAGTATAACCAACCAAATATTCACTCTTTCAAGCTAGTTAACATGTGTTTGGTTTGGACTTGGTGGTTGCAGGTTTCAAAGGCAAGTCCAATATGACACCAAATAAACATATCATAGTGATAGCCTAAAGTGAAAATCCGCCAATGTTCCTCTCTTGTTACTGGTTCTAGGCCTAAACAAGATGTGTTGTGCTAGAAGGAAACGAAAGTGGAAACATATCTTTGGAAGACAACAGTTTGTTTATAAGATAGAATGGAGGTTGTATCTGTGGAATCTCTGTAAATATTCTTTGATTTTTTTTTAGTGTTTAGTTGCATGATTTGTTGTGGATACATATCTTACTTCTTTAGCAAGAAACTTGATCTTCCTTGTTGAAACATCGTCTCTTAACTGCTTTCTTTCTGGTCAACCTGTTGCGATTTTGTTACAAAACGTTTACATTGAATCAGGTAAAGGCAAATGAAAGTATCCTTAAAAGTAAGTCGCTGTGACCTTTTTGATTATTTGTGATAAGAGTGTCCTCGTCGTACAAGTAACCCAAAAACATAATAGGTCTTCTAGTTTCTTGAGTCTTAAGGCAACAACCTTCTTCGTTCAATAGTTAATTGTCTATAAGGTATAGGGTTTAAACTTTAAACTATAGTTGTTTTTTTCAGTTGAACTTGGGAGTCATTCATTTACGTGTTGTACTTATCACCATGGTTTTGACATATGGTCTTTGATAATATACAAATATTGATTTGTTTGGTCTTGATTCATCTTAAACGAGTGGAAAGTCGATTAAAAATAATGAATTGACCCTAAATTCTTGTATGCACATTATGAAACTCGATCATTCTTTGACTTGTTATTTTTGATGATTAGTTATAGTATTAATATATATCTATTTCTAGTTATTGTTTAGACACCCATTAAATGTTCGAGTGATACATGATGACACTTCATTTTCTTGATCATTTGGCTTTTTCTTGCATGTGACAAATACTCTATTGTATAACAGATAAAAACAAAATACTAATAATGTGATCCCTAGAAGCAATCATATAACACAAATTCATAAAGATTAGAATGTGTTCTTAAGAGTTTTCTTTTGCTTGCTTTCATTTTAAATATTTTTGATGAGAATTTTAAAGTACATCAAATGTTGATCCAAATACTCCAGAAAATCAAACTTGATAATATAAATTATTTAAAAAACAGAACCAAAGCATATTAATTGTCTGATCTTAACTTTTAATGAAAAAGATATTAATACAAATTCTTATTAGCTTCTAGTATTTTCTATATTACAATATATATAAATTTCCAGTTAATGTTAGAAATGTTGACAAAAATATAAAAATCAAAGTTAAATCCAGAAAATATTTAAATCTCAATAATTGTTGAATTGTTGTAAAAAATCTTAATAAAAAGTATGATAAGTTTTTTACATTCTTTATCTAAAAGTCAACATAGTTTGAATTTCAAGTCAATCAAGAAGTCATTCAATTATGCATACATGAGATAACAAGGGTGTGTTAAAAAAAAAGACAAGGACCTAAAAAATTCCAAAACCTGCATAAGTGAATAGTGAATACCTTGTGTACTTTTGCTCTCTTTCATCTCTATCCACTTTGGTTTATTTCTCCATAACTTATTTAATTTATCATTTTATAAATACTATAAATAAAAATAAAAATTATAAATCATTTATCTAGATCCGGTTATAAATGCCACAGTTGTCAAAACTCAAAAGTTCCACCTTCCTTGCTTTCCCTTCACTGCTCTCTCTCTTTTTTCCTTTTTCTTCAAATTGCAAAAATCAAGCTTTCTTTCCAGCTTCAGAACAGAATCACCAACAATCTCACCCAACTCTTTTCCCTCTCTTTAACCCCTCATTAACTCCTACTACTCTCCAAACCCTAACTCTATTTTACACACATTCATCCTTTGTTTGTGTATCTTATATACTTATCTATTATATTCAATACTTTACTCAAATTATAACTTTCTGGGTGTATCTGGTGGGCTCAAAAAGCTTAAATCTTGAAACAAACTTCTTCAATTGCAATTGACTCATCTTCTTTAACTCCACATTCTCTCATCTGGGTTTGCTTCAAAATCAAAGAAAGGCGAAACCTTTATACTTTATCTTCGTTTTCTTCTGCTCTAAACAGATGATTAACCGAAAAGTCAAGACCTTTGTGTCTACATTATAAGGTAAAAAAAAAATATTGTCTCTTGCTTCAATCGTAAGTGATTCTTTTTATCCAATGGGTTAAAGAGCTGTGTAGGTTTTTCTTTTTTTATGGCTCTGTGAGTTTAGTTTGGTGACAAAGGTTGGAACTTTAATGCACATAACCTGTTTGTTGATATGCCGCAGTTAATTGCTGATTTTGCGCGTGCTCTTATGTTTCTATTATGTGTCGTGTTTCTAGTCAAAGTAGTTAATATTGGACAGCTTTACGTTGTCAGTGAATCCCAGTTTTCAGATTACGTTGGAAGTTACTTTCCTTGTGCTTGTAAGATTTGTGGAAGTCAGAGATGTATTAAGTCTTGTTGATGTATGGAGAGGTTTTAGTTTAAGTGTGTTTTCTTGTTTTGTAGGTGGGAAGTTGTGTGAGCAAAGGGAGTTAAGATGTCATCTGAGAGTCCTTTGAGTGATGAAATGTCAAAGAAGATCTCTTTGTTTGGTTTGACTGATGTGAGACTATGGGTGTTGGTTTGTTTTGTGGTTGGCATATTTGTAGTTTTGGTTCTCTTCATCTTATATCTGTGGATTGCATTCCGTCGAAAATCTGAGAGATCATCTCACAAGTTGTTACCTTTCAGTCAGATACCACGCGTGGCGAAAGATATAAGAGTTGATGATAGAGTTAACCACAATGAGAATTTATGTATTACTGTTGCTGATAAACCGAGTGATAAAAGTTCAGGGAAGATGATGTCTTACTTGGGGAGAACGAAGTCTAGTGATAATGATAGTATAAGTCAGTGTAGCTCTGTGCATCATCATGAGAGAGCTTGTAGTTCTCATTCCGGTGAAGAAGGAAGCTTTGGAACCGCTTGGAGACAAGGTTCCCTTGTAACAGCATCTCCTTTGGTTGGTTTGCCAGAGATATCTCATCTTGGTTGGGGTCACTGGTTTACTCTTAGGGATCTTCAGCTAGCCACCAATCGTTTTGCTCCAGAGAATGTAATTGGTGAGGGTGGTTATGGTGTAGTTTTTAAAGGTAGGCTCATCAATGGTAATGATGTTGCTGTAAAGAAGCTTCTGAACAATCTGTAAGTTTTTGTTTTGAGATTATCAAATGTTAGTTTCCTTTGTACTCTCTTAGTAATCCTATTATAATTTTTTCACTAGGGGACAGGCTGAGAAGGAATTCAGAGTTGAAGTTGAGGCTATTGGTCATGTACGGCACAAGAATCTTGTAAGGCTTCTAGGATATTGCATAGAGGGTGTTCATCGGTGAGTCTCACTTGCCTCTTTATCAGTCTGAGTATGCTTTTAGTTTAGTTCCATGAACTTATTTCTATTTCGATGTAATGCAGGATGCTTGTGTATGAGTATGTGAACAGTGGTAACTTAGAACAATGGTTACATGGAGACCTGGGGGAACATAACACTCTCAGTTGGGAGGCACGTATGAAGATCTTAACTGGTACTGCACAAGCGTAAGTTGTTAACATGTTGACTTTTGCTTGAAATATTAGTTCTAACACTCAAGTCTCAAATAATAACATTGTTTGCACTACAATTCACAGGCTTGCTTATTTACATGAAGCTATAGAACCAAAAGTAGTACACAGAGACATAAAAGCAAGCAATATCCTGATTGATGATGAGTTCAACGCAAAGCTTTCGGATTTTGGGTTAGCCAAGCTCTTAGACTCTGGTGAGAGTCACATTACGACTAGAGTCATGGGCACTTTTGGGTAAGCTTAGAATCTGTGCTTTTTGGCTATGATAGAAAAAGTCTCCATTCTTATGAAAGGTCATGTGTGGCAGGTATGTAGCACCTGAATATGCTAATACAGGTCTATTAAACGAGAAGAGTGACATATACAGCTTTGGTGTCCTGCTTCTAGAAGCTATAACTGGAAGAGATCCAGTTGATTATGAACGTCCAGCTAATG
Organism: Moricandia arvensis; assembly: GCA_905132765.1. Lineage (NCBI taxonomy): Eukaryota > Viridiplantae > Streptophyta > Magnoliopsida > Brassicales > Brassicaceae > Moricandia > Moricandia arvensis. Next base: position 75,910 of record CAJHQP010002025.1, on the reverse strand, counting down.
AGGTAGAGTATATTTGTCTGCTTTGTTAATGTTAATTTGGTGCTGAAACATGTGTTTGTTATTTGGCAGGTGAATCTAGTTGAGTGGTTAAAGATGATGGTTGGAACAAGAAGAGCTGAAGAAGTTGTTGATCCAAAGATTGAACCAAAACCAGCTACACGTGCTCTGAAACGTGCACTTCTTGTTGCCCTGAGATGTTTAGATCCTGAATCAGAGAAACGACCTAAAATGAGCCAGGTTGTGCGTATGCTTGAATCAGATGACCAACTTTTTCGTGAGGTATGTATTTAGTAACAACACCTGCAAAGGTGTAACTAGCTATGGTCCTAATCTAGAGCAATCTTATAAGCAGGAGAGGAGGAGCAGAAAGAGTAGAACAGCGAGTATGGAGATTGTGGAAACCATGGAGGAATCAAGCAAACGGCCTGAGCACTCAGTGAACAATCATACTACAAAACCTGAGTAGAGACTCATGAATAGGAGAAAATATTTGATCATACAATTATTGTTTTGAATTAATTAATTGATGTAATATATCATCCACCGAGTAAGAGATTGAGTTATACAACAACAATATCGACATCATAGCAGCACATACTCAATGTGAATCAGCTGAGTGGTAATGAGACCAATTCTCTTTCACAAGCTTACCAAACAATGAGTTCTCATCCTCCATCAACTTCATCGGCGCATCATACTCCACAATGCGTCCTAATAAGTTAGCCAAGATTCAAGATTCAGAGTAAAGAACTATGTAAGAAGCTAGAAAGGAGTTGAAGTGGTGCAACTACACTCACCGTCGCTTATGGAGAGAACCATTGTACAGTCCATGACGGTGGGGATACGGTGAGCCACGGTTATGACAGTGCAATCAGCAAACTCTCTCCGTATTGTTTTCTGAAGTATCAAATCTGTAGCGTTGTCTATAGAGGCAGTTGCTTCGTCTAAGACCAATACTCTACTTCTTCTCAAAACTGCTCTTCCTAAACAGAACAGCTGTCTCTGTCCCATGCTCCAGTTCGATCCATCCTCCACAACTAAAACAATAATGCATCATCCTTGTTACCAAAAACATAGAAACTCTGAGTAACAATGAAGGTTTGTGTTGTTACCTAATGAATCTAAGCCATTCTCTTTTTCTTGAACCACATCTTTCAACTGACACTTCCCAAGAACCTGCATGTAATAAAACCATAAATCTCAACTAAGGGTATTCAATCCGGTTAAACCAATCATGAAAACCGAACTGAATAGAGAAAATAGTCTGGATTTAGTAATACTGAATAGATGGTAGTATATGGATATGGTTCGGTATATAAACCGAATAAACCAAATAAACTGAATAAACCGATAGTATAGAAACCGAATCAAATCAAAGTGATATGGTATCAATATGGTAGATAATTTCTATAAACCAAAATACCGAAAAATTTGAACCGAAATCCAAATTGAACACTCTTAATCTCAACCTTTTAGTTCATAGTTTCAAATAGGTTTTAGTTCGGCTTACCTCCCAAATCTCATCATCTGTATGCTGACACAAAGGATCCAAGTTATACCTCACTGTTCCATTGAACAGAGTTGGATCCTGAGGTATAATCCCAAACCTTGATCTCAGATCATGAACTCCTATCCTGGAGATGTCAACGCCATCAACAACAATCTTTCCTCCAACAGGCTCAACAAGTCTGAACAATGCACTGATCAGAGTTGTCTTTCCACTACCAGTCCTACCAACAATACCAATCTTATGTCCTCCTTCAAACACACAGCTGATTCCTTTTAAAACCAGTGGGGACTCTCGTCTGTATCTTATCTGTATATGAACATTATAACATGAATACTAGTCTCATTTTCTAGATAATGTATGTACTCAAGACTTGCCTGCAAATCAGAGATTTCAACTCGGCCTGTGACCGGCCAGTTAACAGGTGGTCGAGTCTCTTCTATTACTTCAGGAGCCTCAGGTGTTAAATGTGTGTACTGGTTAAGCCTCTCAACGGAAATGATCCAGTTAGCTAAGTAGCATTGGTTCTGTACGGAGAAAACAAGTCCCATGTTCAAAGATAAACCATAAGATAGCGCCATACCGATGAACCCTACACAGTACAACAAGCCAACACTATTAATAACCAAACAGTACTGAATGTGTTCTCATGGACTTTACGTTTATGGTTGATAATGACTCACCAGAGCTAAATGTTCCTGTAGGGAGCAAGACCATGCAGAAGGCAGTGGAGGCTAGTACAATGGCGCTAACAGTTTCAAGCCGTTGGATCAGCCATTCGTTAGCTGCAAAGCTGTGGAGGAAAGGACTAGCGTTTGTGTCAATGAGTGTGAGACTTTTCTTGAAGAACCTCTCTTCCTCATCAAATGCCCTTATGGTTATAGCTCCTGCTACTGATTCTGCTAAGTGATTCGCCACTAAAGACTTTGTTGTGCCATTGATTCTCATTAACTCCTTTGCTGTTTGAAAGTAGTACTTCTGCAAACCGATGAAAAGGAGAAACTCTTAACCTGAATGTTCTTGAGAGAACACAAGATGGATTCAAGAAGATGATAAAGAAGACCGACCTGTAAACGAAGTGCTAGATAAATCATGGGAACAGACACGAACAAGACTTGCCAAGTAACAACAGATAACACTACAAGGCTAAAACAAGTGTTCATGGTAGATGCAACCACAAAGATCAGACCAAAAGGAACGTCAAGATCTACAATGCTCAAGTCAGATGAGACCTGCAAAAAAGCCACAGAAACTACTTAGTTAAAGTACCAGAAAACAAAACACTAATGTTACATCAAGTTCATCACCACTTCCTTACCCTGCTAAGAATCCTTCCAAGAGGAGTGGAGTCATAAAATGACATAGGCGCTCTAAAAAGAGAGTTCAGAAGATGAGAGAACAAAGAAGTTGATGACCTCATGCACATAACCACAACACATATAGATCTAACCAGCAAGCAGAGAACTGAGATCAGTCCAATCAACAAGTAGACCAAGATCAACTTCAAAGTAGTAACTTGTGGGTTCTCTACATTTGCAGCCATCCAAGAGTTCTGTAGAATCTGTCCAAGTGCAAACATGACCTGAGCTAAGCTCGCTATGAGGAAGAATATGTAACCTTTGTTCTGATTCAAGTACTGTATGTAAGGCTTCAACCCTGTGTCTCCCTTCTCTCTCACTTCTTGTTTGATTAAACGACTTGGTTTCAGGGCATTGGATTGAGTGTATGAAGAAGGTACTTTCTTGATCTCCTTCACTGGTTTGCTAGGGTTCTCTACCGCAAACACTCTTTCTGAACCAGCAGTTTCTCTGTGAGCATTCACAAGATCTTGAAAGTCTTTGCTTCTTGCTAGAAGTTCTTGGTAAGTATCAGCTTCAATGATCTCTCCATCTGACATCAACTAGAGAAAGAAAGTACAGTTTAGCAAACGAGACAGAAGTACTTACAAAACCAAACTTGAAGGTCAAGTTACCAAGACTGAATCAAAAGCAGGTAAGAAGTCCACTTGATGTGTTACAAGTAACACAGCTTTTCCTGCAAGAGCGTCCATAACATATTCCTGCAATCACAACTCATTAGCTTCAACATGTTCACTACAATGTGAAGTGTTACACAAGTAAGTGTTTACTTTGAACAAACTTGTAGCAGTGTGTGCATCAACAGCACTGAATGGATCATCAAGAAGATAGATGTCAGCATCTTGGTAAAGCGCACGAGCGAGTTGAATCCTCTGCTTCTGTCCTCCACTTAGATTAACACCTCTCTCACCGATCTCAGTCTGGTCTCCATCAGGTAAGAGTTCAAGATCTTTGTCTAGGCAAGACTTTTTAACTGTCTCACGGTAACGCTGCTCATCCATTACACCTCCAAAGAGAATGTTCTCTCGTATTGTCCCCGTTTGAATCCATGCTGTTTGAGAAACATAGGCGATGGTTCCATAGAAATCTATCTGTTGAATGATCAAACAATGTTAGAATCTATAATGCTTAAGAGGGGATCAAACTAGGCCTACGGGTTCGGTTAGTTCGGGTTATTCAGTTCAATTCGGATAGTTCGGTTTTTGGTTAGTTCGGTTCAACATAAATCTTACCGAATTCATCCAAAATAAAATTTTGTTTGGTTAGGTATCCAATTAGTTCGGTTTTTGAAAATTCTTCTCAAGTTTTTTATCTCGGTTAGATTTTGGTTTTATTTTGTTAAAATTTCAGATAAATTTGGTTAATTACAGTTAAATTCAGTTAGTTCAGTTATTTAGGTTAGTTTGGTTTGGGCTTTTGGTATGGTTTGGGTATAATATTTTCTTTTAAAGAAGAAAACCAAAATAACAGATTGCAGAACTGAAAACAGATTTCTATTTTTAGAAAATCTACCGAATCGAATCGAACTAACTGAAATTTTGGTTCGGTTCAGCGGGTTCGAACCGGTTCAAAATCGCAGGCCAAGATCAAACAATGACTTACAGTTCCTGAGACACATGGAGTTTCACCAAGAATGGCAGCTAACAGTGTAGACTTCCCTGAGCCAACTTCACCACAAACAGCTACTTTCTCACCAAACTTAACCTCAAGACTCACATTCCTCAAGTTAGGTTTCATTGAACCTTTCTCCTCCCACGAAAAGCTCGCAGACTTCATCACAATAGCGCTTTGATCCTCTCCAGACCTCTTCTTCCTCCGTCTCTCCCCACCTTGAAGCTCAGGAGCTTCAAGAAACGTAGCAATACGACTAAACGCAACTTTAGCCTGAATCGTCACACCAATCACATCAGGTATCATTCTCACAGGATCTTGAACCAAACGCAACGTTGCCACAAACGTGAAAACGTTACTTGCTTTCAACGGAATGTTTAGGAAGTAACAAGTGGAGAAAGTTGCAGCAGAGACCAAGACCGGTGATGACCAGAAGAGAACTGCATTGTAAGCCTTTCTCATCTGAACAGCCTGCAAAGACTTCAACTCTATGTTCCTTAGCTTCTCTATAACCTTCTTGAAATGTGATTCCCACGCGTAGAGCTTCAAGACCTTCATGTTGACAAGAGACTCGTTACAAGCCTTGAGCCTCTCGTCCTGAGCCGACATAAGCTCGCTTTGGAACTTGTTCTGAAGCTTAGCGATGGGAGCGTTGCAGAGAACAGTAAGGACTATCACAGCTAAAGCTGAGAACGTAGCGACACCAACAGAATGAAAGAGGATCCCAAGAGCTATGAGTAGCTGAAAGCTTGTTGTCCAAAGCTGGTGAAACCAATATGGAAACTCACCGATCCTGTAAGCATCAACGGTAGCGTAGTTCATGATCTCGCTGCCTGAATGGACCAGTCTTGAAGAGGTGTTTAGTCTCAGCTGTTTCTTGTATATAGCTGCTGTTAGAAGAGACCTCACGCGTAAACCGATAAGTCTACTTCTGAAGTACCATTGTCTCTGAGACAAAGACTCAACACTCTTTGAGATGAAGAGCAACACAGCTAACACAAGACCTTCGTACCTAAACCTCTCGTTGCCTTCAGCAACAAGGATGAAAGCGTTGAGAAGCAAAGGACCAGCTGATACAGAAACAATCTTCATAAAAGCAAAACAACCAGAGATTAAAACCTCTCTCCAGACACAAAGAACAGTCACTTTCAAGATCCAAGGCCGACAAGAATCTCCTAGTCTCCTCTTCTCCTCGTTGAGATTCTCTTCAAACAAAGAGTAACAAGTCTCTGCACGCTCTTCCTCACGCAGCTCAGGCATGTCTTCTTCCTCCAAGTCTTTAACATTCCCTCTCTTTATCAAAGGATTCAACCACCAGAATGATAACTTGCTGAACAAGCCAGCTCTTGCAAACTCACTGACCTTATCAAAATCAGGTTTTTCATTGTACCCACCAACGTTAAGAGGCTCATACAAGGTGCTCTCACCAGAGTCTTCAAATCTATAGCCCTTATAAGCGGTTAAGAGTAACAACACTGACCCAGGTAGTAGTAACAAAACATCAAGAACCGTCTTAAACTCTACCTCCTTACCAGAAACAGCATTGTTGAGAGATGAACAGCTTGAGACCAAAGCATAGAAGAAGGAGAAAACAGACAACAATCTCAAAGAAGGTTTCCTGATCCTTGTCCCTCTAAGACACACAACTAGGTTAATAAACAGCCATGTAAACCCTTGAACAGAGATCACTAGCCAGAGAACTAAAGGCTTGTTTGTGTCCTCTTGTAAAACCCGTAACCCTAAAACCAAATCTAGAGATCCGATGATCCCGTTGAACAAAGCAGAGACGAGTCTAAGATAATGGAACCTGTGGTTATGTTTGGGAGGTTCCTTGTGAAACAAGCAAACACAGAGAGTTATGAATGAGAGAGTGATACCAAAACATGTCTGCAGAAACTGGAGAGTGCAGCTTGATGTGTGGTGATCTCCACAGAACAAGGTCCAGAACCTTCCACTCATTTTGTTTTATTGTTTCTCCTCTCTCCCTAATCAAGAAAGAGAACCTGTTTTCCAGGAAAATGAATTGTTTTCTCGTCTGTTTTTCTTGGCATTCAAACAAGCGGGAAAAGAGGATCAAGTCTGAAAAAACTTGTTGAAGAATCAGAAAAGAGAAGGAAGAGGAAGAAGATTTATTAGAGAAAGGAGAATACGTAAGGTAATAGAACTCTCTCTCTTTCTCTGCTAAGTTTTAGAAAGAGGAATATGATTTTTTTTTCTTCTTATTTTAACCATTATATATATATATGTCCTCTGAGTTTCTGACGCTCGTGTCTTGATTAGATAAATAAACATCATAAATAAAAATATAATAACAAAAGGTTTTGTCTGTGTTACATAAAACGCGGAAGTAGGTATGATATGTAACGCAGAAGCTTTTTAAAAAAAATTAGAAATTGGATACGTGTTGAAAATATATATCTAAATATATATAACAAATTTTTTACAGCACATATGACTAAAGATATATGCTTCGAATAAAAATGAAAATCATTTACTCATTTTTAATAATTTTATATTTATTCAGCTGTTTCATATTATAATTGTAACATTACTAACAAATTATGTAATTAATCAAATTGATTATTTTCTCAACAATAATTGATACACTATATCTGAATATATATATATATATATATGCAAGATCTTTTTTAATATTGTGTGGAAAGATAATTTATAGTATTAGTTTTAATGTTTGCATATTGTTATTATTTTTATCTTAGTAATATTAATATTCGTATCAAATTTCCAGAAATTGTTTAATAACTAAAGAATGTGAATAATTTAAGAAAATTCTAAAGTCTTAATACCATATTATATATCACTCAATTGGATTTTACTGATTTAAAATCTTGAAAATCTCTTATATTTAATGTTAATGCAGCTCTGTATGAGTTTTTTTTTTTTTTTGAAATTAAGCTCTGTATGAGTTATTCTTTATATTTCTGTTTGCGACCCTAAAGTTTCTACAATACTAAATGTCTAAAGTCAAAAGTCTCTATACTAAGCAGGGTTTAAAATATTACCAAACACGAGAGAGTCGTTTCAAACTAAAGAAAAGAAGAAGATGAGTTCGTTCGATTTTGTCCCGTGTAAATCGCATAAAATATTTCATTTGTGAGCGATTCTGTTCGTCGGTGGTTCCAGGTGACAACAAAAGGTTTGTCTATTGTTCACATTGAATTTTAATATTAGAGTTTAATTCCCACGTCTAATATTTTTTTTCATTTTATAAATATATAATTTTAGTGTTATTATAAATGTGCTATCATAAACATTATCATAGATGTTATCATCAATTTATAATTTCATTGACAAAAAATGTTATCATCTATTATATTAAAACAGAGTCCTATTATTTATCTACTTAAAAGGTTATCATTTAAATTTAGACTTATTCACAACTCATTAGAAAAATAGAGCATTTTTAATTATTTGGTTATACAATACATTACAACGTCTTTTTGAAAAATAGAATATTCCAATTCTATTTAAATACAATATAACTTCCTTAAACTTAACAATTAATACAAGTATTGATCCCCTTTCCAACTCTAACTTTGTATTTGAGCCTTCGACAGTGCATTGTAAACTTTACAATATATTATAATTCTATCCCTAACACATAACTATCATTTTACAAACCGATACTTACGAGATCCACTAATATTAAGACATGATATGTTTGTCATATACATAGACGTAATCCTTTAGTTCCATTTGACGTTTATAGATTCAGATTATTACTCCAACATTATATTATAACTTCTAATTCCAATTACAATAACATGAGATCTGAGACTTAAAAATATATCGTCTCCAAATATTATTTCTAACCACCATTAAAAGAGAACTATTACTTCTACGAGGGTTTCAGAAATAATATCTAGGAATGAATGTTTTCTTGCAGGCATTTAAGCATCTTCATAATCACTTTATATTAGACGTCAAAAGTTTTACCGATTCATTAAATGTTTTTGACTTCAAAATTTGCTGACCTCAAATTATGCCACTTTTGTTGAAAAATATTTTATTCAATACATTTTAACTAAATTGTAAATATACTAAATATAATCCCTTATATAAACAAAAATCATAAGTTTATTTGACTAAAGTATATTAATATAGTAAAAGACATTATTGAAAACGAAATCAGATAAAAACACATTTAGTAGTATATTCTTTTTTGATTCCAATATCTATCATATGTTTTCAACAAAATTATTGAACTATCAAATCAAGATCTTAAAAATATTTGCTTTGTTTGAGTATTATTCAAAATACATATTGTGACCATCTTGATTTGTTATCACCAAATAACCGATCAAAATCAAAACTAAACATGAACCAAATTGTTATTCGTACTGAATAAGAAAATCAAATAACCAAGCATAAACGTTACCAAATTTTATAAACCTAACAGTTCATATATCTATGGAGCCAAAACAAAAATTGAATTAACCTAACCAAACCAAGCCCCCCAAAAAATAAAATGGCAGAGGTAGATTTAGTGGCAAAATTTGGATCCATTCGGATATCTTACCTGCTTCAATTCGAGTTTGGTACAACTTCTTTTGGAATGAGTTCAGTATTTTTTCCAGAATTAAAACCTTGATAAAAAATTTCTATAATTCATTTCATTTCTTTTTTAAATCAATTTTATAAAATAAAAAAACATAACCCGCATTTTAATGCGGGTCAAAATCTAGTTTTAAATATATTAACATCTTAGTATTATATATTGTATAACATTATTATTTTATTTTAATAGAATAAAAGATTTAAAAATGGTATATAACACGAAATGACGTTTACAAAGAGAATCCCATAAAGAAAAGTATATTACAACTTTTAAGTTACATCTGAAGTTTGTTTGTTATAGAAAATTAATTACTATAATATAGAATAAAAGTATAGAGTACGAAAGCAACAAGACATTATGTAGTGGGATATACTTTAACAAATTCAGATTCGCGTTATGTGTTTTTTATGGGGATCTCAATCACATTACTACGATATACGAGAGCATGCACTACCAGAAAACATGTCTCATGACACTGTAACGACATAGAAGTCAGATCCAAATCGAACTCTTCACAACTTCTTATGAAATAATATTCATTTTATTAGTCAAAAATTCACGTCCTGTCCTTTTATAACAACCATTGCGTTTCGCGGTTGACTACTAATTAAGAAGATTAAAGTTATGATTGTTAAATATTAAAGTAATTGACAGTAATAAATTAAATAAAGCAAGTAAGAGTAAATTTATTAGAGTAATCGAAAGGAAAAGATAATATAGATTAAAAAGTCAACTTTACATGTTATCCTCTTGAAAGAAGGAAGTGATATATTTACCTTTATTCAAACGGTATCTAGCTTAAACTAATGAGATCTGTTTTCAATTGACAGACAAATTATAAGTTGAACTGAGAATAAAAAGAATATTTTCACAATTTTTTTGTCTCTATTAGTGATATACAATCACACCCTACATTAGTGAAAACAAGTCTTTGTCGTTGTGAGATTTAAATGGCCGCAAAACGCCAACTCTGAGTAGATACTAACTAGGTGAAGTGTTCAATTCTGATTTTAGTTACTAATTTGTTTCTCGGTTTAGTTTAGTTTTTAATTTTAACTCTTAATATTCAAAAACAAAATAAATTTCAATATACACACATATACTTATTAGCTTGGCATTGTAGATATACATACACATATACACAAAATAACTTTCAATATACAAAATAAAACACATAGAGTGGTGTCAGTTAAATGTATTTACCAGCTTCTAAATGTTCTACGAGCAGTAAATTACTAGCTTCAATTTAACTTATCTGTCTTACGTGACCCAATGGACTTGCACTTCTAATTGAAAGAGACTAGATAAGTAGATATCACGTTCCCTCTGTGTTGAAATATCATGCATAAACCAAGCGATAACGGTCTAGTGGTTTTGAGGGAATTTTGGCTTCAATATGGATCCAAATTCGAATCTCGCTGATCAATGGGGATAAAATTTAATATTTGAGCTTTTCCAACGTCCGGTGACCGAAGCGTAATACGACCGATAATGTAGACTGTTACGGATACACGCCGTTAATTTAAATCCACCTCGGTGAAGACCAGGAAACACCGAATTATTCAAAAAAAAAAATATCATCCATAGAAAGCTACTCCAATTAATTTCTGCTTCCAAATTATATGTTTGTGATTTTTGTGTATATATATATATATTAAATATATAATGAATGGGTTATATTCTATGCATCATTATATATAATTTCATAATTTAATCCAGTGGGCAGTTCATCTGTAGTTTATATTTTATCTAAATCTGTGAGATCTTAACTTGGATGCATTAACATTTACAGAGATATTTTATATCAAATCGCTATATTTTTTCTTGTTATATATCAAACTAATAATTTGGGGGTCATCACATCACGTGAACGAATAAAAATCCTTCTACAGTCCTGTTGATTTGTGAATAATATAAGTAATTAATAATCATCTGGTCGACCTAAAAGTAACCAAGAAAGCCATTTTATAAATAAAATTTACAAGTTTGGTACTTAGTAACTTTTATGCAAATATATGAAGGATACATTAGAAACTTTTGTGCAAATATATGAAGGATACATTAGAATATGAAGGGTACATTAGAAACTTTTGTGCAAATATATGAAGGATACATTAGAAACTTTTGTGCAAATATATGAAGGATACATTAGAAACTTTTGTGCAGATATATGAAGGATACATTAGAAACTTTTATGCAATATATGAAGGATACATTGGAAACTTTTATGCAAATATATGAAGGATACATTAGAAATAAACTTTCATATAGATTTCCATTCTGCATTTCATATAGGCCTAGCTCTCTCTTTTTGACAAATAGGCTTAGCTTAGAATCTAGTTGATTTGTCTTAACTAAATTCCACGCAAAACAACAATAATTTATACAGAGTTGTAGTATATGTAGGTACGTAATGAATAATAGTTTATGACAGTGGCAAGTTCCATGAATAATATATAGAGTACGTCATGGCTAAAGGTGTATGTGTAACTGTACATCTCATATAACTCCAAATCGTATGTGCATGTCTTTTAACATAAGATTTTGTCTGATTGTAAAAATTTGTTGACACTTTCAAGAATCCAAAGGGAGGATAGCTCCTAGGAGCGTAAGAATATTCCTAAAATTTTAAGTCATACCATTTGTATTTTTGTAACATATCTGTAAAATAATTCCACTATGATATATTGATAGCATTATTTAGTAAAGTGTACGCACAACCAATTATATTTCTTTGTATTTTCTTAAATCATATTATTTGGCAGCGTTGATTCTTTCACATCTTAGAAATACTAAAATAAAACACCGAAAAATGGAATAAAATCACGAAAAAATAAACAAAATAATAATAATAATTTTCATGAGTTATTTTGTAGAATGTAAAAATTTATGATTAATTGTAAGATCGTCATCGTCATAACCAAATGAAATATTAGCATAAGACTTCCACAATTTTTATTTTATATTAGAAAAGTTTCCTAAATTTTTAATCTTTTTTTTGAAAAATTCATTAAATTGCTTAGAATCCTCTTAATCTCATGACCTCCCTATAATCGTAAACTTTCATGAGATAACATAAACTGGCAAATAATTGTGATGTATACTTGGAATCTTCCCACATTTACAACTAACGTTTTGTAAGAAAGTAACAACAGAATCTTCAAAATGATTAGCTTTATCTTTGAAAGAAAAGAAAAGTTTGGCTTTTTACTAATTGTATATTAACAAATGAAGATGTACATGGTAGATCATTTCTATAAACGAAATACTATGATGCATATTAGAACTATGTATTTAAAATACCAATGATAATTATTGTTTTTTAGTTATAAGTACATGGAATGATATGATTCACAAGAATGGTAATGGAAAAGCAAAGGACGACAGTGTTTTGACCTTTTTTTTCCTAAGAAAGCTAAAGTTGAAGCAGGTCCTCTGCTTTCTACTGAGAATCTGAGATACACGACAAACGTCTGGTTACCATTAAAACAAAAAAAATAAAAAGTGAAATTATTTGGCTGTTTCTTTTATAACGTCATTTGCTACGTCAAACCCTACTTTTTCTGAAAGACAACTTTCTTTTCTCTTTTCTTTTCTTATGTATGTGTTTTGTTGCCTTTAATTTTCAGGTCCATATGTTTGGTTTTGATTTAATTCTTATTTTAGAGTTTCTGATGCCACACCGTTGTAGCCTTCTCACTGGAACAACTTGAAGCAACAGATGCTTCTGATTCTGACAGAGTTTCTCCTTTTAACATGTATAACTTCGCAGCTATCTTCTCTCCTTTCATAAGCACAATTGCTCCTCTAATTACTTTTAGAGTTCCATTCTCGACTTCAACTTTGCAACCAAAATCATCAAGTTGCCCCACAGATAATAAATTCTTTTTCAGGCCTTCCACGTGTCGCACCTCATGAATAGTACGAATTGTACCATCATACATCTTCAGTTGAATGGATCCAGTGCCAACAATCTTAAGTTCATGATCATTGCAACTGTACGCAGATCCTCCACAGATAGGTTCATATTGATGGAACCAATCTCTTCTAGAGGTCATGTGATATGTAGCTCCTGAGTCGAACAACCATATATCAGCGAACCTTCTCATGTTTTCGCTTGAAATTGCTGCTTCACAACACAAGGCTACTCCATTATCTGAAGTGTTTGCAACATTTCCTTGAGGGTTGAAATTCTTTAATTCCCAACAATCCTTCTTCAAGTGACCCTTCTTGCCACAGTGGTAGCATTTATAAATCTTCTTACTTCTTGACTTTGATCTACCATGTTTGTGACTCCCACTTGAGCCATGCTCCATTGATCTTCCTCTCATCACCGTCAATGCCTCCACTTGTGGAGTTTCTCGTCTGTCTTCCTTACTTTTGCGCCGACTTTCTTCTTCCAGAACCGCAGCTGCAACATCGTCAAAGACTAGACTGTCGGTGGAGACATTATTTGTTAAGTTGATGATGAGTTGATCATATGAATCTGGTAGACTTTGAAGTAGAAGCTCAGCACGCTCCTGTGATTCTACTTTATAGCTCAACGAAGTGAGTTGAGAAAATAAAGTATTCAAGGTGTTGATGTGCTCCGTCACTGAAGTAGATTCCGCCATCCGTAGAGTATAAAGCTTCCTCTTAAGGAAAATTTTGTTGTGCAGCGACTTGGCCTCGTACAATTTTGCAAGGTGATCTCATATCACCTTTGTAGTCTTCTTCTCCTCAATGCTTGACAACACTCCATCTGCAAGTGCAAGGTGAAGATTTGCAATAGCATTCCCGTCCATCTCGTTCCACTTATCATCATCCGTGTATGTAGTCGGCCTTTCACTAATGGCCGCTAAGCAGCTATCTTTCCTCAAAATAGCCTTCATCTTCAACTTCCACAGCGCAAAATTGCTGCCGTTGAATTTTTCGATCTCAAATTTTGCCGCCATTGCTTCTTCCAGAATAACGAAACCAAAGCTCTGATACCACTTGTTGTAGAAATTGGACTGGATAGAGCAGGGTCGCAGCTAATAATTTGAGAAATAGTGCAATAAATGGAACATCGGATTTAACGTGGAAAACCCCAAAGGGGAAAAACCACGGACAAGGTAGAAGAATTTATTCCGAGGAAAATAATAGGAGTTACAACCTCTCTATTATAACGGAGAAAACTGATAAATAATTCTCTCGTTATAACAAGAGAAAAATATCCAAACTCTCTAAATAATTTTCTCTCAACCCGATCCCAAATACCCGCAAGAAATTATCTCAAGAAAAAAAAATTAAAAAAAACTTTTTTTTTTCTCTCCTCTCTCTCACGCTCTTCTTCTTCCTCTTCTTTTCTTCTGTGATTTTTTTGTGTGTTTGGGATGCCTCTTGCTTCTCACCTCATAGAGGTATTTATAGAAGCTCATGGGTTGGTAGTTGCCTACAAGAGTTGACAAAGCTCATCTTCATTTACGGCCACCGTCCACACCGTCCACGCCGTCCACTGTTCATGCCGGCCACCATGAGAAGCACGTGTTTTAACATTTATGACAGTGGCAAGTTCCATGAATAATATATAGAGTACGTCATGGCTAAAGGTGTATGTGTAACTGTACATCTCATATAACTCCAAATCGTATGTGCATGTCTTTTAACATAAGATTTTGTCTGATTGTAAACATTTGTTGACACTTTCAAGAATCCAAAGGGAGGATAGCTCCTAGGAGCGTAAGAATATTCCTAAAATTTTAAGTCATACCATTTGTATTTTTGTAACATATCTGTAAAATAATTCCACTATGATATATTGATAGCATTATTTAGTAAAGTGTACGCACAACCAATTATATTTCTTTGTATTTTCTTAAATCATATTATTTGGCAGCGTTAATTCTTTCACATCTTAGAAATACTAAAATAAAACACCGAAAAATGGAATAAAATCACGAAAAAATAAACAAAATAATAATAATAATTTTCATGAGATATTTTGTAGAATGTAAAAATTTATGATTAATTGTAAGATCGTCATCGTCATAACCAAATGAAATATTAGCATAAGACTTCCACAATTTTTATTTTATATTAGAAAAGTTTCCTAAATTTTTAATCTTTTTTTTGAAAAATTCATTAAATTGCTTAGAATCCTCTTAATCTCATGACCTCCCTATAATCGTAAACTTTCATGAGATAACATAAACTGGCAAATAATTGTGATGTATACTTGGAATCTTCCCACATTTACAACTAACGTTTTGTAAGAAAGTAACAACAGAATCTTCAAAATGATTAGCTTTATCTTTGAAAGAAAAGAAAAGTTTGGCTTTTTACTAATTGTATATTAACAAATGAAGATGTACATGGTAGATCATTTCTATAAACGAAATACTATGATGCATATTAGAACTATGTATTTAAAATACCAATGATAATTATTGTTTTTTAGTTATAAGTACATGGAATGATATGATTCACAAGAATGGTAATGGAAAAGCAAAGGACGACAGTGTTTTGACCTTTTTTTTACTGAGAATCTGAGATACACGACAAACGTCTGGTTATTTGGCTGTTTCTTTTATAACGTCATTTGCTACGTCAAACCCTACTTTTTCTGAAAGACAACTTTCTTTTCTCTTTTCTTTTCTTGTGTATGTGTTTTGTTGCCTTTAATTTTCAGGTCCATATGTTTGGTTTTGATTTAATTCTTATTTTATTTGGAGTATCATAAGAGTATCTGCAAAATCAAAAATAATAATACTATAATAAAATATTATTTCTTTTAATAATTATATAATAATATTATTAATTTTGGTGAAAGATTTGTATTAAGAGAATAATAGATGTTTTAAAATCTATTTAATGCAATCTAATCAAACTGCACATTTTTTTTCACTTATCAACATTATCAATTTATCATTGCAAAACATATGTATTAACTTTGTATTAATTAACTTTTTCATTTGAAAAAATCTTTACAATTGTACTCGATTTGTATTAATTAACTTTTTTTTGTCTAGGCTAGAGTTTGAGTTTTTGTATTTCTGTTTTATTGGTGATGTATTTACCTTTTGTCGTCTTTTCGTGATGTATTTACAGTGACATTCACAAGATAATTTTAAAACGAAAAACTAGTTTAATTAATGATGACCGCAACCAAAAAGTAAACATATCTAATGTTATTTTTTATGAGGTTACGTATAACTTTGCAGTTGATGTTAAAAACTAAAATTTTCTGAACTTGTCAACATCATCGTTATATTATAAACAAAAACAAATAAACATCAATGCAAAATATATAAGAAGTTGAAAACAATTAAATCCTCTTGCCCAAAAAGATCTATTTGTTTGTCAACTCTCCTACTTTATTTTAAACATCTTTACATTATAAGCCCAAAGGCCCAACACTTGTTAATAAGGCCCACCGAATTTCGTTTAATGATGAAATATTCACCTCATAGCCGTTAGACTTTGAGACATTTCGTGTAACATACACTTGAAGTTCGCATCCAAGTGTCAGTTTTTTGAAGGGTTACTAACCGTTATTGGATGATTTAACAAGGCAAGGCAAGAAAGTTAAGGAGTTACGTTGTTGAGTTGAAAGTTCAGCACACTCGAGATTAAAGTAGAGGGAGAAAGTTCCTCTCTAGCAACCCCCACGTGGGCTTGAGTGTTGTGCTATTGTTTAAGGTCATTGGGAGTAGAAACAAAGTAGTTACAACACGTTTTTAATCGGGTTTTAGAGGTATATATAATCTGCTCTCTCTCTGTTCAAGAAAGTTTTATTAACTCATTGTTCATCAAAAGTTATGATCCAACAACAATACTGAACTAGGAACTGATCTCAGATAATCAGACAAGTTGGTGAAAGATTTCAAATTATTAAATATTTGTCACGTCATAGAGCTGGAAAACACAGCCATAACTGTCACCGGAACATTATTACATCTACAATGCCTAGAAGCTTGAACAAATCTTCTGTGTCAGAACTCAAAGGATATGAAGCAAACATAAACAGTAAAATAATAAATGTGACAACATCTCGCTCTAAACAAATACTCTCTCAGTCCCATAATATAAGATGTTTAAAAAAAAATTTATGTTTCAAAATATAAGATGTTTTCATATTTTTAGATAATTTTAACTTTATCAAAAATTGTGTGATCAATCAAATTTAATAATTTTATTTTGTAATTAGTTAATTAATTTTTCATTTATAATTTTAATAATATATTTTAGATAAAAAATAGTTTTTTTAATAACCGTGTTTTACTTAAAACATCTTATATTTAGGAACGGAGGGAGTAAAACATATAATCAAATGTTAATAAAAGTTAGTAGAACTCAACCATCCTTGCTGGTGTTAGTGACTTTTAGAACTCTGGCAAATTTTTCGAATGATGATAGATCTGAAGAGATGGTTGGTAATGCAACAAACTTTCTTATGGGAATATGCAATGTTAAGATCCTTTACTTGTCTGATGACACTCTTGAGGTTAATCTAATACTCTCTCTTTTGTATCATAAATGGTTTTAGCTCTTGTTTTTGTTGTAGATGATTTGTTTTTTTTTTGTGTGTGTTTCAGGTACTTGCTTACTGCTGTAAACCAATACCAGAATTTAACAACCTGATTCACTTAAACATTCAGACTGAACTAGAAGTCTCTTGGGAATCACTGCCTGCTCTACTCAAGAACTGTCCAAAACTTGAGACCCTTGTCTTTAAAGTACCAACACATACTGTTTAATACATCTACTCACACTTGAGTTATGTAATAACCATTTCCTTCAATGTACCTCAGGGACTACATTGTGGATATACAAATCACACTCCTTGGGAAGGCACTTCTGTATAGCTATCATCAAGTCCAGTAAAGAAGCTGAAAGTGTTGAAGTTTGGAGAAATCTCTTATAGCATTGATGACATGGGTGAGCAGATGGATATGATCAAGTACTTTGTGGAAACAATGCAGAATCTTGAAGAAGTGGTCTTATACTGTGATACTCGAGGTGAAAATGATCATAGAATAGTATCAACCGCATTTCAGGTGCTGAAAAATGTAGCCTCAACCAAATGCAAGATCCAAGTAATCTCTAATAAGATTAGCTTCTCATCTACTGTGTACTCTACTTCATCAACATCTGGACTTGTCTTCTTCAGAAACACCTTCCCAGTTTGAAGAGAACATTAAGCAAAGCTTTTGTTGTTAGTTTCATGTTTATGATATACTTAAGAGCATCCACACCAATGAACTCCCTTTGGGTTTATTTTTTCTTTTTTTTATTATTAAATTTTTTTGTTTTTCTTTTTTGTTTTTGTTTTTCCTTTTAAAAAAAAAAAAAGATAGACTAATTGTGTACTGTCACGTGTCGTGGAGCCCGTGCTACAGTGATGAACCTTAAGAGAGAGAGGATCACTAGAGAGAGTTTTAGAAGAGAGGGGATTATAGGGTTTTGTTATTTTAATATTTTTTTGTGTCGAAAAGTGTGTTGGTACAAGCAACATTAATCCTTTTTAATCTTTATCTTATGTTGATTGTTCAAAAAGGCTTCTCTGGTTACCTACTTTTGTAAGGCTTCACTGGTCACAGTGTTAAAGTTGGTACAAGCAACATTAATCCTTAAAATGTCAAATCATTATTAAGGCAAAGATTATGATCATTAAAAAAAATTACTGAGTTATATTAACTTATAAGATACAAACTGGCATGTATCATAGCAGCTATAATAAAACCTAGTAACCTTAAGATTTTACGTCTAGAACAACAATATCTTATATTACTATATATGCTAACTAAGTAAACTTATTGTTCATTAAAAGCTATGATCCTACAACAACTCTGAACACTGTAATAGTGACTTGTTGGCTCGTTAACGTTAACGTGTTTAGTTTCCTTCTTGTCCATAGTTTACTCAACTAGGAACTAATCTCTAATACATTGGTTAAAGATTTCAAAACTATAAAGTATATTCTCCGAACAAAATCACATCTATAGTGTCTAGAAGGTTCGGTAAATCTATTGTGTCAGAAGATATCAACCAAACTAAATAATAATAAAAATCAACATGACAAACACTACACACTATCTAATAAAAATATATATAAACAAATTTTATGTTAGAACCCTAGTTTTTCATCTTCCACAGCCACTACTGCGTTTTAACAATCAAGGTAAGTGCTAGTGTTAATGGTTTAAAAAACTATGAAATGAAAAAGTGTTTGTCCTAACTCCATGTGTTTTTGTTCAGGCTGATCCTGTTGCTATGTCTTCCAAAAAGTTGAATCCTGGTTCCAAAGATTACATCAGCGGCTTACCAGATTGTCTTATTAGCCACATATTGTCTTTTGTTTCCACTAAAGAAGCTGCTTCCACATCTGTTCTTGCCAAAAGGTGGAGATATCTCTTTGCTCTTACACCTAATCTTGTCTTCAACGACTCTATCTATCTGAATCCTGAAAAGGGTAACCAAAGGAAGATCACTTTCCCGTGGATAACAAGAAAAAAGAGCAAAACTCCTAAAAGTTTTGTCGATTTTGTGGATAGAGTCTTGGTTCTGAACCAGAATGGTCCTTTACACAGATTTTCTCTCAAGATTGAAGATGTTATTCATCCAGCTATTGTCATTGGTTGGTTACTCAAGGTGGTTGAACGTGGTGTGTTAGATCTTGATCTAGACATCTTGTCTGAAATGGGTTGTCCACTCCCTTCAGAGATGTTTATGAGCGAGACAATGGTTAGGTTGAAAATAAGAGTTAGACATGTTCTCACCATTGATAAGTTGAAGGATGTTTCTCTTCCTAACGTTAAGACACTGTGTCTTGCTTATGTCATGATAAGAAACAGTGGCTTCCATAAGCTTCTTTCTGGTTGTCAGGGGCTTGAGGAGTTAGTTCTTGACAACTTGTTCGAGGTTAAGGGATCTTGTTCTGTTTCTCATAACACACTCAAGAGACTAGTGGTTCGTCGTTCAAGAACTTTTGATGAGAACCACGAGAGTGTCTCGTTTACTACCCCAAATCTTGTCTACCTTGAGTACTCTGATACTATTGCAAACATGTATCCAAAAGTTGAGTTTAACTCCCTTGTTGAAGCTAGTCTTGATCTTCGAATGACAAGTGATCAGATCGTCGACGCAGTTTCAAATGATGATATTGATAGATTACTAACTCCAGATCAAGAGATGGTTGGTAATGCAACAAAGTTTCTGATGGGAGTATGCAATGTTAAGATCCTTTACTTGTCTGAGCACACTCTTGATGTAAGTCCAGTTTCCTCTCTCTCTTTTGTATATTAAAATGGTTTAGTATATGATTTGGTTTTGTGATTCAGGTACTTACTTACTGCTGCAAACCAATACCACAGTTCAACAACCTGGTTCACTTAACCATCAAGACTGAACCTGATGTATCTTGGGAGTCTCTACCAGCTCTACTCAAGAATTGTCCAAAACTTGAAACCCTTGTCCTTGAGGTACCAAGTACCAACACATATTGTTATTACATATGCTCACACTTTTTTTTTTCAAACCACTTTAGATGTTGAAGTTGTGTGTCAGGGACTGCATCACAAATTTAAAAACTGTGGGGAAGAGGACAAGTGCTTGTGCAAGCCTTGGGAGGATGAAGACATCCCTACTTGTCTATCATCAAGTCCAGTGAAGGTTCTAAAGATATTGAAGTTTGGAGAGATCTTTGGTGATGAGGACATAGAGGAGCAGATAAAGCAGGTGCAACACTTTCTAGAGACAATGCCGAATCTTGAACAAGTTATATTGTATTATGATACATCTTTTGATGAAGATGTGAATGAAGTGTCAGCACAGCTTCAGTGGCATCCTAGAGTAGCTTCATCTAAGTGCAAGGTTTTAGTGATCTCTGATAGCCTTTGCTTGTCATCTACTGTGCCATGTTTGGTAATGAGTAAATGGGGTCGTCTTCTTTAGAAGAAGCTTTCTTGTTTTGGCACTCTCTTCTGGATCAATCATGACCACTTTTTAAGTTATTTTGGAGCCAAGTATGGATGTATCTTTTGTAAGGCTGCTAAGGGATGTAAACTCTAATCAGGAATCTTGTGTTGTTATGTTTTGTCCTTTCGCCTGATAATGGCAAGTGGTAACCTCATGCTTTGTTTTATCTATTTTGTGTCTGGTTATAAAGGAACCGTTAACACAAGACCTCACTTGCTACAGAAGTACTTGGATCTATTGAATCGTTTACTTATGATATACTTATGTTTTGTCTAGAACTCAAAGCAAGTTCAGTGACTCTTTCTTATTGTTTCTGCGTCTCTCACTAATGATATGCATTCTACTCTACTCACATTGGTCAGGACGAGTTATATAACAATTTAATTGAATTCAAGAACCAAAACTAGAGATCGGTTTAGGCTAAACCACTCACCACTAATACGACGACGTTTAGCATTGGAATACTCATCCCGCCACATTGCTATCTCTCACTGATGGCAACCATAGAAGAAAAAGCAAACCCTACTTTTCATTTTCAAGGTTCCTCCCACCACCATCACCCCCATGTAAGTTTCTTCTTCTTAATCTTCTCCTGCAATTAAATTAGCTTCCTTTGGTTTTCTCCGGTTAAGAATCTTATGACTTTATTAAAAGGACAAGACTTTTGTACTGTTTTGCAATTAGATAACGTCATTCTAAAAACCCTTTTGGTTCTTTGTACTTGTTGTTTAGGTTGTAATAAGTGTTGTTAATCTCTTGTCTGAAAATGATGGAAGATATGTTCAACCGTCTGCCAAACCCTGTGATCTCTCACATACTCTCTTTCCTTCCGACAAAGGAAGCAGCTTCCACATCGGTTCTCTCCAAAAGGTGGCGTCTTTTGTTCACCTCTGTGACAAATCTTGATTTTCAAAGCGATGAGGACAGTCCAAGCTTTGTAGAGTTTGTGGATAGAGTGTTGGCTTTGCAAGGGAATGCTAAGTTAAACAGATTCTCTTTAAACTTCACTGATTATCCTGATCCAGTTCCTGTCACTCGTTGGATATTGAATGTGCTTAGACGCGGTGTTTCGGAGCTTGATCTAACTGTCTCTGATTATCCTTTACCTCCTGAGATCTTTGTTAGCAAGAAGCTGGTGAAGTTGAAGTTAGGAGGAGGAGATGGTCTCAGTTTCGGCGCTGATGTTAAAAAGGTGTTTCTTCCAAAGCTGAAGACACTTGAGATTGAATATGTTGTGTTTGAAGAAGATGGTGTCGGGTTTGTGAAGCTTCTCTCTGGCTGTCCTGTTCTTGAGGAGTTAGTTCTGATGAATCTAGGGTGGGAACATTGGGAGTCTTGCTCTGTGTCTGCCGGAAGCCTCAGGAGACTTCAGTTTTTCTGCGAGGACAACGATGAGAATCCAAAGAGTGTCTCGTTTGATACTCCAACCCTTGAATATTTGGAATACTCTGACAATATTGCGGAAAAGTATCCCAAAGTTAAGTTCAGTTCCCTTGTTGAAGCTCATATCAGCGTTAGACTCACGGAAGATCAGAGTGCAGATGCAGGCTCTTCAGAAGATGACTACTACTTGGAAAGTGATGATGATGAGGAGAAAGAGATGGTTGGTAATGCAACGAATTTCTTTAAGGGAATTTGCAATGTTCAGATCCTATATCTATCTGCCAAAACACTTGAGGTTTGTATTGTCAATCTCATCTTTATTCTATAAGAATACTTAGAAAGACTAAGAAAACAATCAACCTGGAGTTGTTTCATCCTTGTCTTTGTTGATGTAATATTGGCTACAATGGCTTCAGTAGTGAGTTGATTTGATTTTTTTTCAGGTACTTGCGTTCTGCTGTGAAGCAACACCTGTGTTTAACAACCTGATTCAGTTAACGGTTGAGAGTGATGAAGAAATTGGATGGGATTCATTGCCAGGCCTTCTAATGAATTGTCCAAACCTAGAGACACTTGTTTTCAAGGTATCTTTGTTTATCAGTCACATGACATACCTTGAGATCCTTTTGTTTTCATTCTTATTGGTAACTTTGAGACCATCCTTAATGCTTCTAACAGGGTCTTGTACACAAAAGTACTAAAGGATGTGGGAACATGTGCACTTGTAAACCTCTAGAGGAACCTTCTTACCTTTCCTCGTCTGCTGTCAAGGTGCTAAAGATCATTCTATCTGTAGACATTGATGATGATGGGAGTGAAGTAGAGCAGATAAAGCATTTCTTGAAGAAAATGCCACAACTTGAACAGTTGATAGTTTACTTCAACATATCATATGAGCCTTCCGTGTTTGAGTTATCCAAGAAGCTTCAGAGTATTCCTAAAATAGCTTCACCAAAGTGCAACCTCCAAGTAATCTCACAGAATCTTAGCTTGTCCTCTACTTTACCTTCTACCTTGACGAAGAGATGGTCTGCCCCTCCAAATGAAGAGTATACCTGGTTTCTCAAGGCTGTGACCTAAACTCAAAGCATTCAAGGTTTCCTTTTTGCTTATTGTCTTTTGTACTCTGCTCAGCATCTTAGTTTACTGACTGGTTTGTTCTGCTTTTGTTGTACTTTTGAAATTGAGGATGCTAAGTTTATCTGTTGTGTTAAAATCACAAATGCTTGAGAGCTAACTTGCATCAGAAGTCACTGTTTTTTTCTCCTTGTAATGCTGCATTTTGTGAATAGTGTGCTTGACAAAGAAAGTCAATGGTGAAGCTAATTGGTGAGAAACCAAAGGATTGGGTTAGTGTTCTTGGGCCAAACCTTGAGAAACATTTAGGAAGGGTAGGCCATTTAGACCATTTGGATAAAGAGAAGATGTTAAAATAAAGTCAGATCAATATGAAAATGATGTTCACATCTTCTATCTCTGCACATACACTGGTGTTGTATAGTCTTTGACTTTGGAACAAAAGAGCTAGATTCAGTACACCTAAAAAGGTGAAATTTACTTTGTGTCCTTACCTTTTCACACACCACGATTCAATAACTATCATTATGTACTTAAGTAAATAACTCGTGTGCTTTTTGAGCCTGTGAATATACATATGGTCTGGTCTCATCAGAGCATATCGTGGATAGAATGTGTTCTCATTACTTGCTTTTAAAGTTTTGAAACTTTTTCTTTGTTGGGATGTTGTTCATTTAACTTGATTAAAATGCGGACGTTCATCAAATCATCCACCAACTTTTGTATTTTGTCAACTTTTAAATAGAACAACTAGATTCTGACCCGCCCTTTGAAAAGGGCGGGTTTATTTTTTGTTTTAATTTTCTGAAAAAAATAATTTTTATATTTGTATTTTTTAATCAATTTTAGTGCTTTCATGACATTACAAAATATACATACTAATTGGAATTAGTTTTTCTGAATTTAATAGATCTATTGATAGTTATATGTATAATAGAGTAATATAGATATTTATAGGTGTTTGTTTGGTTCCAACTAAAATATAATTAATTATTAATATATAATTTCCGATTAATATAAGAGAAGTAAATCCCTATATTTGTGGAAGTTACCAATATGTTTAATTAAAAAGTAGTTATAAAGGTTGTTTTATTTTTATATACACATTTTTTTTATTAACATGAAATAGTAAATCTAGAAATAAATAGTAGGACACAACATTTATCAATTGGTCATGATCATGTTTTAATAGAACAATAAGTCGACAAAGTATTTCGCCAACGAAAAATATCATATAGCATTAATTTCTCATGAGATAATAGTTTGTCTACAGATTCCTAGTTTCGAACTTTAAAAATGTGGGGACTTAAGTATTGAACTATTGTGTTATGGAAAATAAAATCTGAAATTATTATTTTGAAAATATATAGAATGAAATCATAGCTCGGAAGATCTAATGCTATATAATAGTTTTCGTGAAAAAATTAATCGTCTATCTTTTAGGACAATTATAACATGTGATTGATGTATAGTTAATAGTATTAACATTATCTTGTACTCCTTCCGTTTCGTTTTAGTTGTCGTTTTAGGTTTTTGCACACAGATTAAGAAAACATTTAATTTTACATATTCTCAAAATAAAAACACTATTACCTATACACTTAACCACATTTCAATCAATAGAAAAATAGAATGATATATAAAATTATTAAATTTTGCATTGAAATTATAAAACGACATTTATTTTGAAATAAAAAAATTTATCCTACAACGACAAGTGATTTGAAACGGAGGTAGTAGTTCTCGCAGACTGACGAGAGACAGTCAAGAATATTAAAACACTGTTTTGATTAGCTGTTTAAGCAGGAAGCAGCCTCAGTTATTATATTCAACTTAGCACGACAACGAACACCTTTTTTAATTATCATTATTTCTGTTTCAAATAATCAAAAAGTTAGGTTTGAGTCGTTCGAACTACATTGTTAAAAAGAACTACATTGTTTTAGGGACTTATGGAGTATACATTAAGACGTAGTGTGAACACCTAATGGAAAAACATATTCTGGTTCGTGGTCAAAACATGTTGGCTCTTCAAGTGTTAAGACATCACGAGTCTATCAAAATATTTAGATAGTACTCAAGAAAAAAAAACAAATGTCAACGAATCACAAATAATATGCACTATCTTCGTTTCATTTTAAATTTTTGCATACATATTAAAAAATATTTAATTATATATATTTTTAAAATAAAAATATTATTATTTACAAATTTTAAAAAATAAAATAATATATAAATTTAATAAATTATACATTAAAATCATAGATTAATACTTATTTTAAATTTTTATTTATTTTACAATGACAATTAAATCGAAACGGAAAGAGTATACAATTAGATGGAGCGAACAACCATTTTTTTTTTGAAAGAATGTAAAATTTAAATCAAAAGACTTGTGTTACATTTTGTATCTATCAAGTTCTTGTCACAAACCACATTTTTTAAGCCAACCGTCATCTTTTCCTCTCCCAGATCCCGAATAAACCGCAGACAGTTACGAACAAGTTTGTCAACAAACTTTGTAAAACTTGTAATGTTCATGACTTCTAATTTCTTTTTCATTACATAAAATTAAATTTTAAAGGCCCTTGCTCGTTACAAATATATGCATATTTGATGAAATAATTTAGTTTGATTTTTTGATGTTTTAAAAAAAAAATGAATGTGAATCATTAAGTTTCTTAAGAGTCGTATGCGAATGTTGCTATATAGATGCAATGTTTCTAATTAAAAATTGTTTACCGACGTATAAAATACATTATACACATGTGTGAGTGTGAATATGAAATCGCATGCGTGCCTAGTGCCAACAATATATCATTCACTTGTCTGTTTAAAATCATGCAGCAATGATTTTCTTTCCCGACGTATCAGAGCGTATCGTCTTCACGTGGCGCCTACAACGAGTTGCATGTGTGAACGCAATTATTTTTTTCAGATTAAACAACATATTTAAAACTTTTAGCATTCGTAATGTAACGTTTATGATTCAAAGTGTCAATACCATATTATATAATATCATTGATTAATCATCATATACCATTTCAAATCCAAAAAAAATCTCATAGAACATGACTAATAGAGGTCAAATACAAACAGTTGGTCCACACCATACATCCACATATATATATATATAAATAATACACACACTGGAAATGGAAGTTGTAGGTGAAGAGAATACAAAGAACTTCTTCTTCCGCCATAATCAACATCATCGTCATCATCATCATGACCATGTCTGCTTCTCCTGACTCTGATAGAGTAACGAGGCAAGTTATCAAGAAAGTTTTAGCAAAGCTTCAGAAAGAAGGTGAAGGTGCTCTCATTAGAAACGGTATCACAGAGTGAGTTTTCTTTTTAATTTTCTACAAATGTTTCATGAAAATTTAATGTATTAATCTTCAACTTTCATATAATATATTCTTTTTTTTTTCTTGTGTGGTTTATATTCAGGATTGACCAGGTGTTACTAGACCCGTTCGTGTTGCTAATTGATTTTTCATGTAAAATTTTTGACTGATGTTTACATATTTTATAAGACAATAATCTAGAAGAGCATTAACTTATGTGTGTTCTGTTTTGCCCTGTTTCTTGATCAGTTTCGCTTTCAGCTGGATTCCCTGATCATCCTCACCGAGGTCAGTCTCACCGATAAATTCTTGCACACGCATAATATACACACATTGCACAGCTCTGTTCTCTAATGACTCTAATTTAACTCTATGCAGGTTTTGAAAGTGTTACTTACATGCTACAGGTGAGATAAAGACTCTTCTATCTTGTTCATACTTTCAGTTCTTGAATCTTGATTTGAGATTCTAATGAGTTTCAAAATCATTTAAAATTTATGCAGGGAGGTATCATTCACAAGTATCTCAAAGGTCATGAAAGTACAATCAAAGCAGGAGATGTTCAGGTGAATAACAAAAATAAACACAGAAAAAAACATAGAGTCCTCTTGGAGTTTTCTTGATTCACTAAGTTTTGGTTCTTGGTTTTGATAGTGGATAACAGCAGGAAGAGGAATCATTCATTCCGAGTTTCCGGAAGAAGAAATCAACAATGGTTTACAGCTTTGGATCAACCTTCCTTCCATTCACAGAATGTATAAGAAACAAGTTTCTTAATTATCATCTATATTACCAGTTTTGAATCTTTGTGTTGTTTGACTTGTGACAGGATTGAGCCAAAGAACCTAGAGCTGTCAAGCTTAGAGATTCCAAAAGCAGCTAAAGATGGAGTAGAGGTCAAAGTAATAGCCGGAGATTCAATGGGAATCAAATCTCCTTACTACACAACAACACCAATCATGTTCCTTGACTTTACCCTCAAGCCAGGATCACAAACCCACCAGACCGTTCCAGAATCTTGGACCGCTTTCGCCTACATTTTAGAAGGCGATGAAGGCGTGTTCGGTTCCTTGAACTCTTTGGCTATTCAGGCGCGCCATGTTGTTGTGTTTGGACCAGGGGATTTAGTTAGCGTGTGTAACAAGTCAACCTCTAGGGCATTGAGGTTTTTGTTGATTGCAGGAGAACCTATAGGTGAGCCTTTGGTTCAGTGTGGTCCGTTTGTGATGAGTTCACAGGAAGAGATTGATATGTCTTTTGAAGACTATCAGAAGGCTAAGAACGGGTTTGAAATGCGTAAGAGTAGTTAGAGGTCACAGAGAAGAGAAATGAGTTTGTAAACACAAACCATATGATTTATTTTGGTTTTGTTTTATATTTCACATTCAAGATGACATCAAATGTTAAGGGAAAAAATAACAACTCTATGTTTCAGAAAGTTAATAAGACTCAAGATTGACTATAAATCAAAATATTGCTCAAAAAAGCATGAACAAAGAGAAACATGTTCATGTATAACTTCTACTTCACAATTTTGACCTAGGGATTTAGTTAGCGTGTGGAATAAGTTAACCTCAAAGCCGTTGAGGGTTTTAGTTACTAGGGATGGTTCAATGTTTTGCTATATCTGGATGCATGGAGTAATAAATATGTACACATGCCAAAAAAAAAAGAAACACAAACTAACACAGCCACCATTAAAAAGCTTTTATTGTTGACAAAAAAATATATTTGAATATCAAAAATGTGTATTTTGCATATCAAAATTGTAAAAGACTATGAAACCCGTGAAATTCATGAATATTAAATGGAAAGATTGTAAAATAAGTAGATCTTAAATTACTCATCCATGAGATTATAGATTGTATGAATATTGGCATAATGTTAATGTTACCACTATATATATATGTATCTTATACTTTCATATCAAACACAACTCATTAATCTATTCACATTCTCTAATTCTATCATCAGTCTTTGTCATAATCATCAATATGTCATCCAGACAGGTAGTGAAGAAGATATATGCAAGTTTTGAGCATAGCAACGATGGTGCTAACATTAGACAAGGCATAACCAAGTGAGTTTCTTGTTATCTTTCTCAAATTTCCCAAGAAAATCCAATGCTTATACCTTCAAGTTTCATATTTTCATCTTTTTTTTTTGTGTGTATTCAGGAGTGACCATGAGTTACTGGACCCGTTCGTGTCGCTTGCTGAATTTTCTGGTAATTCTTGTTACTTTTAGCAATGTGTGATTTCAAATTTGTGATTTTGGTTCTTTTTACTTATTCATTGTTGTTGTTTTTGTTTTGTTTCTTGATCAGTTTCACCTCCAGGTGGATTTAGAGATCATCCTCACAGAGGTTAACTCATCTTTTCATTCTTATTATACACATATACAAAAACCTACTTTGTTGTATTATGTGTCTCATGTAACTGATAATCTCTATGCATGTAGGTTTTGAGAGTGTTACATACATGTTAGAGGTGAGAAACAAGTCTCATCCATGAGAGTGTTACTCATCTCAGTTTCTTTTTGTTGCTTAGTCAAATCATTTTAACTTGTTCAGGGAGGTATCATTCACCAAGACTTCAATGGTAACAAGGGTGCAATCCATGAAGGAGATGTTCTGGTAAAATAAACCTAAAACCAAAACCCTAAACCTCTGAGCTTTGTGGTTTTATCTCGTTTGTTTTTGTATCATTGCAGTGGACAACAGCAGGAAGAGGAATCATTCACTCTGAAATGCCTAAAGAACACACTAACGTTGGCTTGCAGCTTTGGGTCAACCTCCCTTCAAGTGACAAAATGTAAAACAAGATTCTTCATATACTAAGATTCCACTTTTCTTCACATTTTTCTCAATGTTTTAAAGATAAGTGTTCTTTAATTCTGCTTAGGATCGACCCAGCAAACATAGAAATATCGAGTTATGAGATGCCAGTAGCATATGAAGAAGGAGTAGAGGTCAAAGTCATAGCCGGAAACTCAATGGGAGTCCAATCTCCTTTCTACACAAGAACACCAATCATGTTCCTTGACATAACTCTCCAGCCAGGATCTCAAATCCACCAGGCTATTCCAGAGTCGTGGACCGCCTTTGCCTACGTTATAGACTGCAATGAAGGCGTGTTTGGCTCCTCAGACTCTTCCCCAGTGCAAGCACACACTCTTGTGGTGTTTGGAGCAGGGGATGAAGTTAGCGTGTGGAATACGTCAAGCTATAGGCCGTTGAGGTTCTTGTTGATTGCAGGAGAACCTATTGGGGAGTCTGTGGTTCAGCATGGGCCATTTGTGATGAACACACAGGCTGAGATTGATGGGACCATATGGGACTACCGCAATGGCGAGAATGGCTTTGAGAAGGCTAAATATTGGAGGTCAGAGTGAAGAGCGTCTGAAACAATAACCTTAGACTGCTATTTTTGAGTATACTATTTTTATTTCATACGGTTTTAAAGCATTTTTAATGAACTAAAGCTTATTTTATTCAAAAAGAAAACAAGATTATCTCAGTTCCAAATCTGAAAAGAGAGAAACAAAACTCTAAAAAGAGTCTTAAGTAGTGAATGATACATACACGCATAGAACAAAAGTCAATACTAAGTTGAGGAGGTTCTTTAACACTGATCAAGTGAACAGAGCAAGCACTATTCGTTATTAGTAAACAATGAGTGAAGAAAACGATGGCGGTTTCTCAAAGTTTTACATATCATCTCAAAGAACTGTGAAATTATCTTTAATTTTACATAAAGAGCAAGAAGTGTAGTTCTGTAAGAGAAACAAGAAAGATAAAAGTCTTAACTAGGTGTACTCTTGCTCCTGTACACCTCTTCAAGACATTCTTTGGCTCGATGAACTTTTGATTGAAGGTAAAAGCTTCCAGCTTTGGCATTATTCTCAAACAGCTTGTCGTATTTCTGCATTCATCATACATATAGACCACCCAACTCTTTTTAGTAATTAACTCTAGAGTTTCAGACTAGACAGAGACAAAGAAAGAGACATGTGTTTACCTGTACTATCTCTTCCCAAGAGGTCTGCTCGGTTACACCGAGTATCTGCCTAGCCTCTTGCTCAGTAATGGCTTTACTTCCTTTACGAACTGCGTTCTGCATTGCTTCCTGCGCAACGCCAGTTTTAGACGCATCTGCAAAAGAGAAGTCTCTTGGGTAAGATAGAAACACAAGACCCTTTGTCTTAATAACATTACACATTCAATGTACTCTCAAATAGAGGAAACATTTAACATGTTCTAGTAGTAGTGTTCTAAAAATCTGTCTACGCGGCGACTACGCCCGTTTAAGCGACAAATCAGGCCAAAATGAAACGATTTTATAGAACTGTTTTAGGATTAAAAATCGGTTTAGGCTCCCATCTAAGCAATAATCCCTTATAAAGCACCTAATTACCACATAGCGATTTTTGAACATTGAGCAGTAGTAAACATAGAAAAACACAGAATCACTAGTTAGCATGAAAATGAAACTCATAACCAATCTATCAACTGAAAAAAGATCTCCCTAAGAGAAAGCAAGCAGCCATCATTGGATTCAAGAAGCAACTATTAGATATAAAAAAATTACTAAACTATATATACAAACAGAACAATCATATAAGTCAATCAAAACAGACCAATCTGTTTCTGGAAACATATATATAAACCGGTAGAAGATAATTCACAGAATCACTAGTCACTATTAAAATCCAATTTGTAAACAGAACTTCCTAAGACAGCACTTGATGTCAAAGAAAATAAGCTAAACATATAAAATAAAAAAGGTGATGAAACTCACTAGCAAGAGCCTGACGATAGGCTTGAAAGAAAGCACGACCTATTATCCCAGAACCCATCACAATCAGTTGCGCAATGATTCTCCCTGCCTGTAAAAATAGAAACCAAATTGAGACATAAAGCACAGACCTTTAGCCACAGATATCTACACACGCATCAATCAAAGAAAGCTAAAATGAATTGACTTTAATCAAAGAACCTAGCTCACCATTGAAGCTGATTAATTGATCGATTGAGATTTCGGGAAAGATGGTTTTCTTTCGTTAACGAGATTCGGAATCGTTTTTCTCGGGCGGGCTGGGGAAGAGAGATAGACCTGGACGGGAAGGCGATAGAACAATCTAGGGTTCTCTTTTTTTTTTTTTGGTTCGTGTTCGTGTAATAAAAAAAAAAGAGGTTTGGAGAAACACGGCCAAAGACCGATGACTAGCGTAGCACGAAGAAGCATGAGATTGTCGCACAAGGAAATTTTAATAGTATCCAATAACAACCGTACACGTGTTAATTATGGGCCTGGGCTGTTAATAAATTAGGCCCATCTTTACTTGGGTAGACAGATATTAACCGCTGAAAATTGTACGAAGCCTTGTTTTTTTTTTTTTTCCGATTTGAACTGTAAAAGAGTTTCTTTGTGGAAATTAAAACATGAAGGAAGTTGTTTGTTTTCATATATTCAGTTTGTTTATATTGATCATTGAATAAATGTGTAAACATCAATATGTTGGATACAGACATTATAATTTTTTTCTCTGTAATTCGCTTAACAGTTAAAAGTTAATGTTTATATATGGTTGAAGAGCCTAATGTAGGATATAAAACACAAATGATCTAAATGTACCATCTGGGATAACTGCAATGTAATTCAAATGATAACAAAAACATATAAATATATATAGAAATTTTTGTTATTATTCATAGTGGTGCGGTGCGAATGGTCGGTCAACATTCGGAGCCTAAAGAGTTACATCGCCGACGTCTGAAAAAGAAAGAGACTTGCACATTGTTGTTGGTATCATCGCCTATGAAATCTAATTGAACCATTCATCAGTTAAACCGTACCAATTTGTACTAAGCAACTCACAAGTCACAATTGGTTGGTCATGTGTGAGTCAAGAGTTTTCATGATGAGTATATTAAATAAAGAATCAAAGGAATATCCATTTATCTTTTTCTTCATTTTTATTTTTAGATAAAAAGAAAACGAAATTTTAGATTTCCGTAAGAAATAGTAGCCACACCAACCCTCCCATGATCTCTCATGACCCAAATAGATAAAATTAAATAAAAAAAAATATTAATATTTCCATGGATACAAGAAAACAAAATAACGAATCATATAATATAATGAGGAAAGCTGAAAGTGTTCAGAGAAGTCTATATGCAAAATTAATATTAGATGCGACAGTAAACACAAACAAAGAGACAGAAACGTGATCCAGCCTCCACCACCACCACGGCGAAGAATACGGCGGAGATTCTCAACGATCATCATCTACTTTGACGTTTCTCCGATCTGATCATGGTGATCGCAGCTGCTTCTTCTTTTTCACTCGGTACCTCACCAACTTTTAAAGATCTTTCTCTCTCTCTCTGTCTTAATTGATTAATTATAAGCTTTGTAATGGATTCTGCATGGCTCCGTGACATGAATTTAATTAACTCAATCGTAATCAAATCTTTTTTTAATTAATGGGGAAAGCGTTTTGAAGATTCCTTTCTCGTTGACTTATCTTTTTGTTCAATCTTCTGAGTAAAGTTTTGATTTTTTTTTTATGTGGGAGGAGTTATATGTTAATGTCATTGTTAGAGATTTGTGAATCTGTTTATCAAAGTCTTAATCTTTCCTCTTACTGTAATTTGGGTTAACTCTGTTTTTAAATCTGTTTGTTCAATCTTCAGACTATTTTCTGAGTAAAGTTTTGATTTTTGAATGTGAGAAGAGTTATATGTTAATCTCATTGTTAGAGACTTGTGAATCTGTTTATAAAGTTTTGATCTTTCCTGTATTTTTTTAATTATTTATCTAATTTTCTGTAATTTTGGGGGCATTTGAACATTGCTTGGTATGTATGTCTCATCAGGTCCATCTCATTGCCATCACTCTTACACGGATGACTCCTCTTCCTACAAAAGACACAGCAGCGCAAGAAACCGTGTCTTTGATGGATCTGCCTCTGCTAATCTCTCTCTTTTAAGGTATTTGATTAACAATGAAACGTCTGTATTCGATTCTGCGTTTTATGCAATGACAAATCTTGCCACCTCCTTGATTCTTTGACCTATGTCTAGTGTGTCTATGTCCATGAATACTAGTCCATTGTGTTTGCTTTCGAAGTGGTTCTTGATGAAAACATTTGTATTCAGATCCAGATGCAAGATTCCTTCTTTTGGATCAGCCTTTCATGTATCAACCGGTGGACATGACCTTGGCCTCACCAAAGTTTCCGTTGCTGCTGATTATTCTGACTCGGTTCCTGATTCATCTTTCTACGGATATCATCCACTAGAAGATCTGAAGCCTGGCAAAAGAGTTCAGGAGACAAAACTTTCTCCTGCTGAAGTAGCAAGGACTACCGTGGAGGTTCGTACCTGAGAGACCACTACTGTTGAGTTTAATATGAACTAGAATAGTGTT
This sequence comes from Moricandia arvensis, assembly GCA_905132765.1. Lineage (NCBI taxonomy): Eukaryota > Viridiplantae > Streptophyta > Magnoliopsida > Brassicales > Brassicaceae > Moricandia > Moricandia arvensis. The sequence continues at coordinate 41,675 of CAJHQP010002025.1, read as the reverse complement.
AACTTTTGCTATATTGAGCTTGGTTTCCCTCGTTTCATTGTAGGCTAACAGCAGTGCTGTGTTGGTGTTTCCTGGAGCAATTCACTGTGAACCACACGATCATAATTCATGGTCTGAATTTAAGTATGTCATCGATGATTATGGAGGTTAGTCTATTATTACCTGCTTCATTTATTAATGTAGTGTATGTATCAATCACTTTCTTTCTCACCAGCTCTGTTTTTTTCTAATCTAGATATCTTCTTCGACATTCCTGATGATGTGAACATTTTAGAAGATCCTGGAGCTAGTAATCCAGTGGTAAGCATGTCACTGATCAAGTAGAATGTAATGTATCTGTACATAATTGATATTATCATAAGCATAACTTCAAGCACCTCTTGATCTGAGTTTCCATCTCTTCATACTTTGTAGAAAGCCTTCTTTGGAATGGATGTCCCACGATACGAAAACTCACGGCTCCATGAGGAATATAACATTTCGGAGATTGGTAACCTTGACCAAATCATCTTTGATGACCATTATTTCGAGGTTGGTTGAATCTGTTGTTGTACTCTCTTAGTTTTCTTACAAAACAAGCCAATGTGTCTTTCTTATTTACTTTGAAATCTGAGCAGATGATGGATTCTGAAGCTGGAGACATCCCTGTTGATTGGGGAATGCCTGACACTTCCAACGGTGTTCATCCTATCTACTTTGCCAAACACATGTCAAAGGTTTATATAAACGAATAGTCTTACAGTTTCAATAGCATGATGAAAACACCTAATCAGAGTGACATGTTATCATTCAGGCTATCAACATGGACTATGCCAAGAAAATGAACTATCCATCTAATGGTGTATCCATACTAGGATGCCTTAGGCCGGCTTTCCTGGACGAGGAATCCTATATAAGAAGATTGTTTCTCTCGGAAGATAGAGATGACTATAGCTGGGAGGTTCAAGGTCCTTTCATATTCTCAGATGTGCTAAAATGTACATTTGTAAACTTTTCTGTTTGACATCTTGTGTGTTTTCAGGTGATGATAATCCAAACACTAGTTCCAGACATGACGAGAACGATCTGAGTTCAAGTCTATATAGATTAGAGATTGTGGGAATAGAGCTTCTCTCCCTCTATGGAACAGAGGTATGTTTTTGCAACCATCTAGTTTCTTTGGCCTCACCGTGCGTTGATGTCAAGATTCTTTGACGTTTTCAGTCTTCTATAAGCTTGCAAGATTTTCAAGACGCTGAACCAGACATCCTAGTACACTCTACTTGTGCAATCATAGAGCGGTTCAACAACAGAGGAGTTAGTTCTGACACTGCCCTTAAAGCTCTCTGCAAAAAGAAAGGTCTTCATGCAGAGGTATTGTATCCCAAGTTTCTGTATATAGTATTTTGTATATCAATCTTGAGACTTAATCATCTTATGTAGGAAGCTAACCTGATCAGTGTTGATAGCCTTGGTATGGATGTGAGAGTTTTCGCAGGCGCACAAGTCCAAACTCACCGTTTCCCTTTCAAAACCAGAGTGAGAGAATGCTAAAAGACCAAAACATTGAACAAAGATACATGTTTTGATCATAGAGGACATTCAATATGCTTATTCGTCTCTCTCTCTATCATTATTTGTTGTGTGTGACAGGCTACAACAGAAATGGCAGCAGAGAAGAAGATGCACCAGCTACTCTTCCCTCGTTCACGCAGAAGGAAGTTGAAGTCTAACGATGAGAGTTTGAAAGACGCATACCGTTAAAAAACCGAGGCATCAAAGTAATTAACAGAGAAGGAGCTGTCTTTGCCACTGGATCTTGTCTGGTGCTTACACGAGTTCTTTGCTCTGACGTTTGTGTACATAAAAGATGAGCTTTCAAGTGACCCTCTACCAGAGCTGTGTTGGAGATGCTGCTTCTTACATTATCATAGTAAGCTAATAAAAGTAAAGAATAAGTAGAAGTTGATACAATTTGAAGTAACTTCTGTAATAAGTCCATCTTGTTCTGTTTTTACAACTAAAATTAAGATCAAATAAAACTTGTTTTTCCTCTTCATAGTTACCAATTGTTATAGATTAGAGATGCAATAAATAGACATATTGACATGAAAACAGAGAGTGAACTTGATAATTGTATGTGTTACGTAATCATGGATTGCAAATTAAAAAAAAAATGATTTGATTTTTCTCTCGTTATTATCTAATTTTATTGGATGAGATAAACATGATATTTTCTAAATTAATTTGTATCTTATAAACATTGTAAAAATATCACAATACCGGCATTATAAATTGTAAATTTTATGTGAAAGTTGCTGGATATTTTCAAATATGGTAAAAACCTTTTTAAACAAAAAAGTATAAGAAAGAAATTTTTATTTAAAAAAGGAAATCGTCAAAATGGATAAGGTGATATGGAAACGTTTATTTTGATTCACAAAACGCTGATTAAATAGATATAGAAACAAAGATAAAAAAGGAAAAGGGAACAAAAAAGGAAATTCTGTTTTTTTGAACATATTTTTTTTAAAAAAAGGAAAGTTACAACAACAAATATGGAAACTCTAATATTATAAATATGCTGCAATAGGGCAAAGCTTTCTACTACTCGAAAAAAAAACAAAGCCTCTTATTACTTTTGTGCAACTCACTCTCATCAACATCATGTCTTTGTCTTCAAGAGCCCTTCTTGTCGTCATGTGCTTTCTGTTCTTGTCGTGTCCACTCTTTACGTCGGCAACAACAACAACAACAGATCAAGCATTTCAGCCTCGATGCGAAGCTCACATCTTCAACAACGGAAAACACTATCGTTCTTGCAAGGATCTTCCCGTGTTAGACTCGTTTCTACACTTCACTTCTGCTCGAGAAACCGGAGTTCTCGACGTTGCTTACCGCCATGCCAATCTCGAGTCTTCTAGTTGGATCGCTTGGGCCATAAACCCCACGAAGAAAGGCATGTTAGGCGCTCAAGCTCTCGTGGCTTACCGTAACTCAACATCTGGACTCATGCGTGCTTATACTTCATCTATCAACAGCTACTCTACTATGCTTCAAGAGTCTCCTCTTAGCTTCCGTGTAACGCAAGTGTCCGCTGAGTATGTTAATGGAGAGATGACGATATTTGCAACTATGGTGTTGCCTTCCAACACAACCGTTGTGAATCACTTATGGCAAGACGGTCCGTTGAAGGGAGGAGATAGACTTGGGATGCACGCTATGAGTGGAGATCATCTCAAATCCATGTCTACTTTGGACTTACTTTCCGGACAAGTCACAGTGACAAAATCATCAGTTAATGGAAACATGTTGTTGGTCAAAAGAATCCATGGATTGATAAACACAGTGAGCTGGGGGATTCTCATGCCTATTGGAGTTATGGCTGCAAGGTACATGAAGACCTACGAGAGATTAGATCCCACATGGTTCTTTGTACACGTTATTTGCCAACTCACTGGTTATCTAGCCGGTTTACTCGGAGGTCTTGGAACAGCGATCTACATGGCATGGCATACCGGGATGAGAAGTACAGCACATACAGTGATAGGGATTTTAGTATTCTGTTTAGGGTTTTTGCAGATACTTGCGCTCAAAGCAAGACCGAGTAAAGATCATAAATACAGAAGTTACTGGAACTGGTATCATCACACGGTGGGATACGTGGTGATTGTGTTGAGCGTGTACAATATATACAAAGGGTTTGTTATATTGCAACCAGGAAGTGGATGGAAGATTGCATACACTGCTATCATCTGTGCTATTGGAGCGTTTGCAATTGTGATGGAGATCTTGCAGTTCAAGAAGAGATGGGGTGACTTGTTGGTGAAGAAACAAGAAGACCTAGAAGAAGAAGAGAATCAAAGTGGTTTTGTGAAGGAGATCTTGAAGTTTAAGAAGAGATGGGGTGACAAGAAACCGGAAGACCTAGAAGCTGCTAATCAGACTGCTTCCACTGAAGTGGTCTAGTTTTATTTCTTTTCCTTGTAGTGTCTATAAATGTTGTTGTCTTTAGACAATGCGTGTTGGACCATTCTTTTACGTGTAGACGATTCAGTTAATGATCAATAAAAGTTGTTTAAAGTTGAGTATTCAAATAAGAATTTTCAAAGAATGTAAATAGACCAATATAACGTTTCCAAGGAGAAAATTTTCAATGCTGACCATAGCTGTGGGCAACGATTGTGTTCTGAATCGATTTGTATACAGAAGGTCGCTTTTATCAAAGTCACTAAACTAATCATCTTATAGTTTCAGACAGATAGGTCATGAAGCTGAAGGGTAATGGTAACAAACCTTTAAAACGTAAAACCCATGAAAGAAGCTTTAACTTTATTTCTGGACAGCTTAGAAGATGATGTAAACGCATTACAAGTACATAGAAGCCAGAGAGTCTGTCCAAACACAATCAGATTCATGGTGGTTGGATATAGAGATCAGAGCCAGGATTGTATAGTTGTCATAACATCGTATACATGGAAAAAGTTAAGATAATTGATTTGGTTACTTATGTTATTAAAGTGCGTTTATTTTTTCTGGCACACATCCGTTTAAAATTCTATAGTTAAACGTGTTTATATTGGAGTAGTAAAAAAATGTGTGAACTATCAAAAAGTGATTCAATATACCGTGTGAGTGAGACAAAAACACGGAAAAATTTCATGTGTTGATTGTATAGACAATAAACATGACTTCTAAACTTTGAAAAATTAATGCACCATCCGTAAAACAGGATGAAGTCTATAGATCGAGTGAGCGGTTGTGGATGATCCATTAGCGATTGAAGGTCGGAGCGTTGCAGTTACTTTTTCTCTACAAAAGGCTTGTGGTTTTTTATCTCACAGAAAGTGACTCTAAACTGTAACTACTTCAGATCAAAACGTCACAGTAACAACACAAAAGACGCGCCAAAAAAAGTCATGATTACAGAATGTTCATCCAGAAGATTGATGTTGACAGAAAGCAAAGCTACAGAAGAAGAAGATACTAAAAATATTTGTTAAATATTTAAATATATTAAAAAGATATTTTTGTGGAAGATGTTCCTTAAGCGCGTTTGCTTCTCTGTCTCCACCATTTATATAGCTTAGTCTCCTCCTTCATTACATATCTATGTCCTTTGCTCAAAGCCTCTTTGTGTCCTAGAAATTCATTTCACCCACGTCTGCTTTCTCCTCTCTCTAATCTCTCCAACCAACAAAACACACAACATTATCATACAGAGATACTCATTACACGACACACCAAGAGATAAAGAGATAGACATACTTTACAGGTAATCTTGTTTTGTTTTTTTTGTTTTGCCGACAAGTGGGTCTATTCTTAATCATTCCTCTCTGTTTCTCTTTGCTTTTTGAACACATTCTCTTAGCTGTTTTCTCTCTGTTTTTAAAACTCTTTTCTCGTTTTTTTTTTTTCTAACGAAATCTCTTAAATTGATTTGATCCTTCTCCTCCTTTGATTGGTTTATATGGATTCTGATCATCATCGCCGTGGTCTAGCGGTAAAGCTTTGATTTTTATGCGAATCTGTCTCTAGTTTCCAAACTTGTGTGTTCTTAAGAGTTTAAGCAGCTCGTGGGTTTGTGTATAGGTCTTAACTTTAGCATGACTCTCGACTCAATACACATTATTAGAACTCTTTGGGTTTGTGTAAAGGGTTTAAAGGAACTTACTTTGGCTCTGCATTTGATTGAGTAGCTATGTGAAACGTTCTTAGAGTTTAGCTTGTGGGTTTGTGTAAAGGTCTTAACTTTATCATCAATCTCGAATCAATACACATGTTAGAATGAAAAAGATCGTAACTTTTGAAGAAGCTTACTTTGGCTCTCTCAAGATCTTTGTGAGTGTTGGATCGAGTCATGATGATGTATTAATGACACTTGCAGGCAAACGAGACTTCACCAGGCTACTTTGTTCGGCTGGATAAACCGAGAGCTGTGGACGATCTCTATATAGGCAAGAAGAGAGGGAAGATGCGTAGGTGGTTGTGCTGTGTTTGCCACGTTGAAGAGCCGTACCATTCTCCTGAGAATGAGCATCTGAGAAGCCCTAAGCATCATAATGATTATGGTACTGCTCTTTTGTCTCTAAACTAGAAGGTTATAACTTATAAGGAGACTCACTCGTTCATCTTGTTTCTTGTACTGAAGGGAAGGATAAGAAACAACAAGTTGCTGTGAAGCCTGATGCGTTAAAGGAGCCACCATCTATTGATGTTCCTGCATTGTCATTGGATGAGTTGAAAGAGAAGACTGATAACTTTGGATCAAAGGTGTTGATTGGTGAAGGTTCATACGGAAGAGCTTACTATGCAACTTTGAATGATGGGAAAGCTGTGGCGGTCAAGAAGCTTGATAATGCAGCTGAGCCTGAATCAAACGTTGAGTTCTTGACTCAAGTCTCGAGGGTTTCGAAGCTGCATCATGATAACTTTGTTCAGCTGTGTGGTTACTGTGTTGAAGGGAACCTTCGTATACTTGCGTATGAGTTTGCTACAATGGGATCTTTACATGACGTTTTACATGGGAGGAAAGGAGTTCAAGGAGCACAGCCAGGTCCGACTCTTGATTGGATCCAACGTGTTAGAATAGCAGTTGATGCAGCTAAGGGACTTGAGTATTTACATGAGAAGGTTCAACCTGTGGTGATACATAGAGATGTTCGGTCTAGCAATGTGCTTCTCTTTGAAGATTTCAAAGCCAAGATCGCTGATTTTAATCTCTCGAATCAGTCTCCTGATATGGCTGCTCGTCTTCATTCTACTAGAGTCTTGGGAACCTTTGGTTACCATGCACCAGAGTAATGAATGCGTCTTAACAACAACAACAGTTCATTACACTGTTTTTGAGGAAGTAAAGATTGCTAACTATTACAGTTTTGATGTTGCAGGTATGCGATGACTGGTCAACTGACGCAGAAGAGTGATGTTTATAGTTTTGGGGTGGTGCTTTTGGAGCTCTTGACTGGTAGAAAACCTGTTGATCATACAATGCCTCGTGGTCAACAAAGTCTTGTCACTTGGGTAAGCACAAGAACACCTTTTTGATCTTTGCTATTATTGTTCTTGGCATTAAATTTCTGTGCCATATTACCTTCAGGCCACTCCAAGGCTGAGTGAAGACAAAGTGAAGCAATGTGTTGATCCGAAACTCAAAGGAGAGTATCCTCCTAAAGCAGTTGCAAAGGTAAATAAAAAGCTTCCATCTCTAACCTGTGAAGCCACTTTTGAAGCTAATCATGAGATGTTTTCTTTCTTCTTTTTCGTGTTTCAGCTAGCGGCTGTTGCAGCCTTGTGTGTACAATACGAGTCAGAGTTTAGGCCCAACATGAGCATTGTGGTTAAAGCTCTACAACCATTGTTGAGGTCATCAACACCAGCAGCTGTTCCATCCCAGGAAACTTAATTCTTCTATGTAACAATGGAAGATTGGTTTCTGTTTCATGTGTTCTCATATCATGCAAATACGTTACCATACAAATACATTCTTCAAGAGTCTTTGTTAAGGTGATACGTAGTGTGTTGGTGCCTCTTGACTATTGCTTTGTGGAGTCATTTGATTCTTTATAATTCTATTTATTTGTGGTTATTTTGTTTAGTTTTTTTACTTTTCAGTTTTCTCATACAATTCACCAAATATTCAATTCAACACAGGTCTGACAATATTGGTATTCATCAGATTGCAGAGCACTGAATCACCCAAGACACTTTACTAAGAACCCACCACCTGAAAAAAAATATGCTATATATTGTATAACCAAAGAATACAAATATTATTAGATCAAAAATACATATATCACTTAACCAAGTTTGCTCACTCTATCTGAAGACAACACAGCTATAGACATGAGAGGTTCTTAAAACGAAGTTAAACAGACTCTTGAGAGTATTAAGAGTTTGTCTCATCAAAGTTTGATTCCATCTATCCTGCTAGTATGCGCCCCATTTCTTGAATATTCTCGGCCAAAAAGAATTCTCCGGAACCAAAAATCCTGCAGAGAAAAGGTGCAAAAGTAGATGATTCTCCATATTAATAGACAATAAGGTTTTGGTGTAGTAATTCACATTTTTCTGCCACCTAGATTGGTTCTAGAGGTTTCTTTGGTAAGAATCTATTAAGATAATGGATGATTTTTGAGAGCTTGAAAGGTAATCTATATGATGAAGCTGGGTGAGAATTTATTCCTACTTCTATTAAGCTTTTTCATCTGGGAAGAAGCGGTGTTCTGTCGTCTGTGACACCGCGGTGAGTAGCCTGAACAGACACAAAGTGACAAAACCGAAGACAATAAGCATTAGTGTCGACCTAAGTTTGGACAAGTAAGAAACAGGATTCGCAAATTTATTCTTCACCTCTTCATTTGCTCCTGCGGCCATGTTGATGAATGAATCATTAGCCCTGAAGGCAATAACAGAGAATGAAAATAAGTTAATTGGTGTAATTGCGGCGAATGTATCTGTTACATGACTTTCTTGTTCTTAAAAGTTGGCTGAACAAGATTTGATAAATATGTATATTAACACTAACCGGTGAGCATCATTTGCATTGCTTAATTCTATGCTCCCGTTCTGCTGTTGCTCGTCTTTCACTTTGGCAAGTGGTGAAAAGAACTATACATAAATGAAACAATAAAAGAAAAAACTTTTGTGGTTATACATACGAGTCATATTAATTACTAGATACAATCTTCGTATGGGGTTTTACCTGGTGCATTGAAATGAAAACGATAGAAATTCCAAGAAGGAAGTTCATGGTTATAACATGTCCAAAGAGTGCTGCAGATGCTATGCCGGTAAATATTGTGGCAACTGTGGATGAATATTTCTTCAAGATTGTATCTGAAAGCATCAAAGATATGTTAAAACAATCCTCCTCTAAGAACAAATACCCTTATGTTAGAATAGCATATACACTCAAGCAAACTATTTAACGAATCTAACAAAACCTAGTCCCAGTATTACCTGCATATTTGAAGAAAAAGGAGGATAGAATCCCTTGTGCTGCGTTGTTCATTATTAGAAACACGGTTGCCCTAGAATGTCCTTGTAGGATGTCAAAGCTATCAGGACCTGTCAGTGATAAATTTCTCAGCAATGCATCATGAAGTGTTCAGGATTATCTACTAGGATTTTCAAAAGCTATTGTGGTGCTTAAACACGTATTATTTTCATACATGCCACTTTTAAAATAAATGCACATACCTTTGTATATCACAGTTGCTAGTATTCCAAGAAAGTTGAATATCGCACCATAGCCATATAGAAATAAGTTCTGCAATAGAGAAAAGTTTAAGCAAACACAAATACAAAAAAAAAAGACAAACGAAGAAGATGACAACACAGATTTCGAAGACCATAAACCTGATGCAGGATTCAAAAATGCATCAGAACTATCTAACCTGAAGATATATGCTTGTGTCGTACTGACTCTTCAGAGCATACTCGTTGAAGACAGATGCCATCGATGGGACAGTAACCTGCATGTGAATTTTAGAATTAGCCTCCACCACTATTCTTGAATTAGAACTTTTCCATAATGCATCAACGGCAAGGCATGAGAAAGAAGATTATGTGCACAAAACCACTTTATACCTTCAGCTTCAAGATGAACAAAATAAGCACGACTGCAGGAGATGAAGAAACTTACAAAGATAACAGTACAGATGTATGCACCAGTAGCAAGAGGAATTCCAATGGCAGTAGCACCTTCAGGAAGAGAACGCAGCTGATTTACACTAATCCCTATCAGCAATAGAGCAAGTGCCTCCCACTATAACAAAAATTAAAGAAAGCAGGATTTGAGCAATACTATTATGATATATATACAAAATCCAGTCGAGAATAAGAGGTAATGAATGGAAGGCTACACACAATCATATAATGTCTGATACTGAAAACAAGTCATACTCATGCACATACAATAAATAAGAATAGTTGAACCTCACCTGAATGATGGAAAACCGGCGCTTCATTACAATCTTCAACAGAAGAGCAATGACCAGAACCTTTAGATTGCTAAGCATCTTCACAGTAGCAGGATTAAAATATAGCTGGAACAGTAGAAACTTTCAGTATTGTATGAAAAAAATACATGAAAGTCATGAACAAATGAAAGATAGAACCATATAGTATAAGCCTAGAAGGACAGATAAATAAACCCCTACAATGCACAATGTACGAATAATGTAAACAGCTGACTGATTCAAAATATCTATCACCAAAAAATAACTAGTTGTATAACGCAATGACTAGCAGGTCTTACGGAAGAAGAAGAAAAGAGAGGCATATAAACTTCTCTTTAGAAAATGGTAATAGGGTGCACTGAAGTAGTGTCTGACATTGAAAGTAACAAAATACAGAGTCAACAATATTGAACTAATTGAACACCAATTGACACTTCACGTGCTATTCTCATAAAGCCAAAACCTCAGACAATAGGCCTACGTATGCCAAAACGAGAAAAGAACAAGTAGCTACACCTGCATTGTGAACTTGAGGTAGTTATTAACTGCATACAACAGAGCTGGAACAGCAAGAAGCACATTATTTCGAGCTGCCTGCAAAATAGATTCATGTAAGTAAATGCAATCTGGATTATAAATAGTCAACAAATTGAAGTTGGAAGTTTGAAGTCATTAGAATATATCTTCAGTAACATCCAGATTTCAAAATCTAACAAAACCCAATGAACTGTAGAAAAGAAGATGATAAGGAGAAAAGATACGTGAATGAGTTATGCCAAGCGATCATGTAACCAATGGTCAAGCAGCTAACTTTTCAAATCTGATACAGAAGCTATGCAATGGATTAAGACTCTCTTTAATAGCCAAAGAAGAAGTACCTGGACAAATGTTGAAACAGACAGAAGAGGCTTCTCTCCAACTTTTTGGTGCCTGGCCTACAATTTGAACATAAATACTCTAGTATCAATAGACCGTCTACAGAAACGCGAGAGACACGAGAAAAGCGTAGTAATTTGGAAATTAAGAAACCAACTTTATGAACACAACTTAATGGAATCTTTTTAACAACATCTAAACTTGCAAAAAACTAGCCAGAGTTCATGAACTTCTACTACTTTCCATCTTCTAATGCAGACACAACAGGTACTAGATACTAGAGTGCAGTAGACGTTTAAGTCAATTCAGATACATACCTGGATCAAAACCATAACAATCGCGAAGAAAACTTTTGCAATCTCTGTCAAGAAGTTGACACTAATAGGACTGAAGTTGAACTTCCCATCCACCTTCGACATGTACACCAAGATAGGCTGCAAAGAAAAAATAAGTAACTTTTTGTAAACTGATTCAAAACAGCTCTAATCTAAATGAGATGGTTCTAACCTGTAAACCAACAAGCATGCAATCACCAACAACCAAAAGAACATTGAGGACACGCTGTTTCGAAGTCACCCTAATCTTATGATCATCATAAGCCCTAGAAACAAGCCTCGAACGGCATACACTGCACTCAACCATCTCGTAGAGATTGAGCCAAACCTGATTAAAAAAAAAAACAGAAACTTGGAATCAATGATCATAACAAGATGCAAACTTTAAGCGATTAATCGTAAACCCATGATCAGATCTCTATAAAAATCACAACTTTAGATCAAATCAGCCATGAGACTATCGAGATCGAGCAGACTAACCTCAATTGAGACCTAAACGATCAGCTTAACGAAACCAGAGCGAATCAATGATCCTCTACCCTCTAACTCGCTCTCGATCTAGAACTTTCTGAGTGCGTCAGTACCGGAAAAAAGGAATATGAAGAGAGGGAGATTGAATCAGTGGGTCGTTGTTCGAAAGTGCTCTCTCTTTGTTGCTTAGACCTTTTTGCTTTGATTTTACAACAACCTTTTTGTTTCTTAATTAATCACAGTAATTAAAAAAAAGATTAGCTACCATTTATTAATTAAGACTAGTTTTGATAATATATATTAAGATTTTATTAGTACAAGATTTGTGCTTTTTTTTATATCAAAGAGTATGATTAACTTTAGTATATATATTTTCCTAATGTGTATATTTATTTTAACAAATAATATGATTTTATTGTATTTGAAAGTGTAAAAAAGTTGAATTTCAATGTTAACGACAGCACCTTTTTGAGGAATAAATCTAGTGAGAATGCTAATTAGATTGGTTTGGTTGATTACAATGAATACCAACTTCTTTTATTTTTTAAGATTTTTTTATATTCTTACAAAAATGTTGAAAGTAACATAATAACAATTAACAATGTTGGATGGTAATATGCAGTTATAGCATCATTAGTGGTTAAATACTCTCAAGAATGTCTCACCATATATATATATAACATTAATACTTGTATACAATTATTTGTTTAGATCTAAAGGAAAAAATGGGTAATGTAATAATTATAATATAACAAGTGTCTTTGAGTTTCTCACAAAAAAAAACAAAAACAAGTGTCTTTGAGTTTCTCACAAAAAAACGAATATCTCCATTTTTATGTTTTACACCCTTTTATTTTTTCAACTATATTATTGCCTTAGAACCTCTTTGAGAGACTCAATTGAAGGTGCTTTTATACTTCCACCCTGAAAAGTCATTGCCTGGTTGTTTCAAGTCTATATGGAGCTTGACAAATGTCACAGCTTCATTAACCAAATGGTTTATTGCACACCCTACAACTCTTCCTTCTCACCCTGAGAGCATACACATTAGTACACCGCTTATAGTTAGAGGTGCAATTTGTGTTGCCTTGCTGGAACCAGTTCTATATTTACCAGAGAGAAGTAACTAATATATACTATAATCTCGGCGCTGATCAGCTTATGTTCAAGATACAAGGCTTCAACCCCAAACCACCAGGCTTCTCTCAAGGAGATTCTGAATCAGTGAACTCAGTTGCTTAGCTAAAGAAAATGTCTATCAGTTATCTTTAGCCCATTATGTGTATTTGAGATATCTAGAAGCTTTAGCTTTGTTTTCTATGTAACATTGTATGATTTTGTGATTCTATATGTGTGTGTTTATTGGTTATTCAGTATCCATGCGCGTGCTTGTATAGCCGGTCACAGTCAATGCTTTCTAGTGATGGTTCACACCTATACACCACCAAACAACTCTGCCCATGTGACTAGAAACTAGTCACTTAGTCAGTATCATTGAGACGTATGGCCAATAAGTTTCCCTACTTATATACACATGCATCCCAACAAAACATATACCCATGGAATTAGAAAGAAGTCTTCTTGTTGTTTTATAATGCTACTTGAAATTCTGATCATGGCATGTTTTTACGTGGACAATTCTACATACTTATGCATAAGACTAGACGTTTATTCATTTAAAACCACAGAGATCATATGTCCCACATCAACTGTAACGTGTGTGGCCTACATTGAGAATTAACTACAAGGCTACAGAAGCAGCAACGTATCCTTTAAATCTCTTTCACACATTGAGGTGCAGCTTTCTTGAACAGAGCCAAACCCCACAACTTTTGTATTCATTCATCAAATTAGTAAAGAGTACTCAAACAAGAGAATAGCCTTTAATGGACAGCTAGAGATTGAACTTGTTCCAACGGTCTTAATAGTGTTGTTTGTTTAGCAGACGCGGCTTCCTCCGTTTGCGGCTGACGCTGCGTCAAACGCAGATTATTGTTATTCGTTTGGTAGACACATAGACGCATATTTTTTGATTCAGCCGCTAATTTTTCTAGCGTTCAAATTTTATAAACGCTAGACGCATGTAACCACATCAACAAAATCTATGAAAAAAATAGCCGCAACCGCAAGAAGCTACGTCTGCCAAATGAACAACAGAGCTTAAAAATTTTACATTGATAAACCAATTAAGACATTAGGTTTATATTCAATAACTAATAATTTGAATTGTGTTCATACATTCATAACCCCATTGAAAGCAAATATAATAAAGACATTAGAAGCTATAATCTGTTTTAAACACTGTCGTGTCTTTCATCTTTGCTTTCCCCACACCTCTGTTCTCTGCTTCTTCCACTTCCTCAACGTCATCACCATCTACCTCAAACGCAGGATGGCTCAAAACGCATTTCAGAAGCTGCGTTCCCCTCAAGGCGTTTGTCAACGGTAAGTGTCCAAGAGGCGTTTCATCGTTAAGCTCCCACTTAAACTCATCAGGGAAAGCTCTGTAGTTATACTGAACCACCTCAGTATCAAGAAGCTTCATCCACTCGACTTTGATAAAGAACCTCGTGAAGTCTTTCTTGACTTTCAACCAGATCTTGCGTTGCACGCTGTAACCGAACCTCCCGTCGCTGTGTTTGGTCCAGAGATTGTCTATAGCTTGGAGGTCTTGGATGGGGATGGACTTTACCTCGGAGAAGAAGACGTAGCCGCGCTTTGTGGCGGGTTCTCCTGATATTTGGATGAGAAGGCGACGTGTTTCTTCGTCTGCTTTCTTGAAGTCTTGGTTGGTGAGATGGGTCGCTAGGACGTCGAAGTCTGTGGTTGTGCTTGTGGTGAGAGCGGCGGAGACGACGGCGGAGTAGGAGGAGGAGGAGGAAGAGGAGAGGGATGAGAATGTGACGGTGTGTTTGAGAGAGAGAGAAGATGGTAGGACGTGAGATTGGGGATGGAGATTGTGACGGTGGTGGTGGTAAGAAGAGGAGTGGTGGTGGTGGTGGTGGTGGTGGTGGTGGTGGTGGAGAGAGTTTGTGGTGGCCATTGATGGAGGAAGAGAGAGAGAGAGAGAGAGAGAGGTGGAGAGTGAAGGTGGAGAGTTTAAAGAAGAGTGAGAAAGATAAGGTGTGGAAAATCAGGCGGGGTTGATTCTGATTGGTCACTTAAGGGTCAGGTTTGATTTTCTTTTTCTCTCTATACTTTCATTTCCACGTTTTAATTTATTTGAGAAAACAGAATAATAACAAATTTTATTTTTTTCTTACTAATTTCTAACGTATTTTTCAGTGATAGATTTGATGTCTACGTCACACTTCTCTTGTTTTGGTTATTGAATGAAAAGTTTTATAATCTCATAAATACAAGTGAAATTATTAATTTATATTCCATTTGTTTTTAATGATATTTTAAAAAATTTATGTTATTTTAATATATAAGATGTTTTGAGATTTTAAGTTGAAATTTAGTTTTATTAGAAATTTTTAAACCAATTAAATTTTACTATTTTTGTATAATGGTTGAATAATTTTAAAATTATATTGTCAAAATATTTTTTGGAAGAAAGTATTTTTTTAATCTTTGTGTACTAAGTCAAAACATTATACATTTTGGAATGGAATAAGCATTTTATGGATTTAGAAATGTAAAATAAATTTAATATTTAATATTTTATATTTTATACTTAAAGCATAAGCTGTTGATTCTATAACTTATTAATTTTAAGAGAAATACCATAAAATAGATCTAAAAAAAATTTTGTCACAAAAATAAATTTTAAGGGAAAAAATAATAAAAATAACTTTTTTTTGGGTGGAATTTTGGGGGTAAATATACATTTACACCTTTTGGGTTAACTAATATAGACTTAGGGTTTAGAGTTATGGGGTGGAGTTTTGGGTGTGAGATTTAAAATTGAAAAATTAAATAAAAAATATTAATTTTAAAAAAATAAAAAGATTTAGTTTGGTCATTTTTGTTTTTGAAGTTTATTTTTGTGACAAAAACTTCAAAAAGTGTTATTTGAGAGATTTGCCTTAATTTTAATCCTAATTATAATTTATTCAATCATCGGATGCATTCATAAACTGTTTTAAAAACTTGTAAAAATATAAATCACAAATATAAATTTTAAAATTTATTGCATAAATAACACCTTTTTGTTGGAGAAGATACCATTACAAATAATTAAATAAACAGTCATTAAAATTACATGTGATGGTCGGAAACTTATTTTCCACGTCACAGTATGTAACCTCACACAGCTAGCTGGATGGCTTAATGGGCCTGAAATTAATTTATCACTTACCGGATATAGTCAAGCCCATTATGATATTGAGTCAGAACTTTCGCCGCCGTTTAGAGGTGGGTCTTTGCTGGAGAAAGAAAGAAAGAGATGTATACGTACACTGGCGCCATCTTTCAAGAGCAGCCAATGCTTTCGCTCATCATCATTGAGTGAGTCTCATATAAACTCTGCGGAACATATATATATAGAGAGAGAGAGGAAATCAATCCATAGTTTTCAAATTCTTAGATCGATAGAGATTGTTTGGCGGCAGCTTTGAGAAAGAGAAAGAGAAAGAGAGAGACGAAGAAGAGGTTTTACGGAGGGGAAGGGTTTTCGATTGAGTTTTAGGGTTTGAGTAATGGGTCGCACTTCGAAGAAGAAGAAGAAACGCGGAGGAGGTCATAGCGGAAGAAGAGGTCAGCTCAAAGACCATGGATCTAACGACGATGAAGACAATGAACTTCTCTCCGAAGAGATCACTGCTCTGTAAAGTTTATCTCTTTGAATCGATATTTATCAAACGCAATGTGATAATTGAATTTTTTTCTCAGGTCTGCGATATTTCAAGAGGACTGCAAAGTTATCTCTTCTTCTTCGAGTTCAAGTTCGTCTCCTCAGATAGTTATCAAACTCAGGTTTGCATCCAAGTGTTTACGTGATCCTGTGATGTGATGTGAATGTTTTCTTCTGGTGTGATGATTCTATTGTAATTTCGAGAGCAGGCCTTACTCGAAAGATATGGGGTATGAGGATACTGACATCTCCGCTACACTTTTAGTTAGGTGTGTGTTTGTATCTTCTTTTGTCAATCTTATGACATAGTTTAGTTGTTGTTTCTGATTAGGTTGTCCTTTGTATAGATGCTTACCAGGGTATCCTTACAAGTGCCCCAAGCTCCAGATTACTCCAGAACAAGGGTTGACAACAGCTGATGCTGAGAAGCTTCTGTCTCTTCTTCAAGACCAGGTTTGTGATTGGTGCTAATCAAGACATTTTCTTTATTGTGGATAGAAGTTTCAGATTTGGACTATGAAGTCTATGAGCAAATGATTTTCGTACTGATATACTCTATGGACCTATGGTAGTCAAAAGTGCTCTGTGCTGACGTAAGGTACTCAAAATATATACTTTATATGTAGGCAAATTTCAATGCTCGTGAAGGTCGGGTTATGATATTCAATTTGGTGGAAGCTGCTCAAGAGTTTTTATCTGAAATCACTCCTGACAGTCATGATGTGGAATCTGTAAGTGTATTCACCCAAGTTACTGTTTATGCCATAGTAATTGATTCAGTGTATCATTGTTTGCATTGGCTGTTCTTCTTGTAAGTTTATTGTAATTGTTTTTTCTGAAGGTTCCATGCTTGACTACTCAGCCAGGCGCTCAGTTCATTGAGGAAGCTGTGCTTTCAAATAAAGCAAAGCCTTCTTCTGTTGGACCTTTTGTATATGGTTTTATTGACTTGTTTAGTGGATTGGAAGATTCAAGGAATTGGAGTCTGAATCTTGATGAAAATAGAGGAGTCGTTTCTACGATACAACCACACCCATTAGAAACTTCAAGAGTGATGCATGAGAAGCCGGACAAGAGTCTGAAGCGATCTGAAGACCAGGCTAAACAAGAAGTTGCATTGCCTTCTCCTATTGCAAAACCAAATACTCTTCAAGGGGATAGTGTTGATGGTACAAGCACTTCTTCTTTTGACTCAAGTAACTCTACTGAAGATGGATTTTTCCAGAATGAGAAGAAGGTGAGTGGAAACTGTTAACATATGAGAACACTACTTTGAAATAGTCTAATGGAAGTGTTTCATTTTTAGAAATCATTATTCAAATCAAATCTCCAAGATGACACAACTGAAGGTGACAACGATCAATCCGAAAGTGAGTCGGAGTCATGGTCTTCTGCTTCCTCAACTCAAGATCAAGTGCCTCAAATTAGCAAACAAGATCTATTAATGGTAATCTTCTTTTCCTTTTTCGCTACATTTATTAAATATTAATGTATCTTTGATCTAAGCGTCTTGTTAGAATATTGTAACAGGTCCATCTACTACGTGTTGCTTGCTCTTCCAAAGGGCCTTTGGCTGATGCATTGCCTCAGATAACTGATGAACTGCATCAGCTTGGTGTAAGTCTCTTACATTAATATGAAATCTCGATTATCAGTCTTTAATATTGGTTTCATTTTGTAAGGAAAAGTCTCTTTCTTAAACAACATTCAGATATTGTCTGAAGGGGTGTTAGATCTAGCTTCCAAGTCATCTCCAGACTTCAATAAAACTTTTGAAGATGTATTCAATCAAAACATGGTGCGTTGCTTTGGTACACTTAGTAATTACTATTTATTAATTCGAATATCAATTATCAAATAATGCCTCCCATTGATGTTATCGTTTAGGCCGCAACCCGAGTTCCTCAGTTTTGGGAGCAACCTTCTGAGCTTGGCAAGGCAAATGAATCACTTCCAAGCTCGCGGTATCTTAATGATTTCGAAGAGTTGAAACCCCTTGGTATATTCTCCGTTGATTTTCATCTTATACGACTCCTTGTTCAATTCTTTCGAAGTTCCATTTGGTCCCTTTCTACTCATTTTTCTTTAGTATGTCTTAGTTTCTACAGCAAACAGTCTTTGCAAAAGTTATGCTCACTATCTGAACAATTTTATTTGTTATCCAGTTTTGTTTAGAGTAAACATTTTTCTTCTTGCTCTCTGCTGAAATACATTGTTGGCAGGCCAAGGTGGTTTTGGTCACGTTGTATTATGCAAAAATAAACTGGATGGAAGACAATATGCAGTGAAGAAAATTCGACTTAAGGACAAAGAGATACCTGCCGACAACCGGATAGTTCGGTAAGGGCGAAAAATGTTCATAATAGGAATGCATTCACTTTTCGTAGATGAAAATATTTACATAAAGCAATTCGAGGGTCTATATACCATCTTTGGGTGTTTTATGTGTTGACATTAGTTAAATATTCTGCCATCTGGCAAAGGCTTCTTGGAATATAATTTAATAGATATGCGGATTTCTTTGTGGAGTATCTCTCTTCTGCTGCAAACTTTGTTTGCTTGCAACTATGTATGTTTCAAACCAGGCTTTATGGCCTTGGCTTTAAAACTCAAGTATAGGCTGTTATTGACGTTGTATCTGGTGAGCATTTTAAACATTTTATTGGATGGGTTAGGGTATGATGCTAAATATGTTTTTGTACGTTCTTGTTGTGACCTTCCTATTAGAGAAGTAGCAACACTTTCCCGATTGCAACATCAGCATGTGGTTCGTTACTATCAGGTAAAGGTCCTTTACGTTCATCCTTACTCTTCTACTTATCAATGACTACACTCGGTGAGATTTGCGCCTATTGGACATCAGCAATGTGTACCTACGCGGTACATATTGTTATTTCTATCTGTCCTTATTTCACCACAATGTTCATTGTTTCAGCATCCGTGTTATGAAATTTCGAATGTTGTCATAGTCTATGTTCATTGCCTATGTTCTGTTTGATACTGATTCTATGTTTCATGTAAATAGGCCTGGTTCGAATCAGGGGTTTCTGATCCTTATGCTGGCGCAAATTGGGGATCAAAAACTGTAGGGAGTTCAATGTTCAGCTACTCAGGTGCGGTGTCAACTGAAATTCCTGAGCAGGACAATAAACTTGAGTCTACTTATCTATATATTCAGATGGAGTACTGTCCAAGGTAAATGGTTTAAAATCTCAATATAAACTCGTTTGGTTTCACTTCATCCGTATCCTATTTCTAAGTTTCTTATTGTCTATGCCTACCCAGTTACACATATATGGAAAAAAATATAATATTTCTGTGAAATCAGTTTGCGGATCAGTATACTTATCAATGCTATTATTTTCTGTAGTCTAAAATTCTGTTCCGAGTTTGTATATTATCTTCTTACTTTTCTTATTTCATATTATGTTAAAGGACTCTCCGGCAGGTTTTTGAATCATATAATCACTTCGACAAAGATTTTGCATGGCATTTAATCCGCCAAATTGTGGAAGGCTTAGCTCATATCCATGGACAAGGAATAATTCATCGAGATTTTACACCTAACAATATTTTCTTTGATGCCCGGAATGATGTCAAAATTGGGGATTTTGGGCTTGGTATGTATCCATACTTAAGCTTTCCTTTCTTTAGTTTTTCGTATGTTTGTGGTCACATGTGTATCTGTTTTAGGTTTTAGTTCTCTAATAGTGTAACGAAGGCAGGTTCCCTGCGATGTTAGATTTTTTGTGTCCTATGCTATCATCTTAATTGGTGAGCATATTAGACTTATGAAACTATATTGTTCAAGTCTTGGATTAACCAAATCGACTTAGTCATCTCATTATATTTGGATTATTAGACGGTCATATGGAAAAGATAATAATACATGCATTTTTTACCTTGTCAGCAAAGTTCTTGAAGCTCGAGCAGTTAGATCAAGATGGGGGCTTCTCTACCGATGTGGCTGGAAGCGGAGTTGATAGTACTGGTCAAGCTGGTACCTACTTTTACACAGCACCTGAAATTGAGCAAAGTTGGCCTAAGATTGATGAAAAGGTTAGTAGTTGTTGGTGTTTTAGCTGACTTTCATCCAAGAGATGTTTGAATATGTTTTTTCTTTTGTTACTCAATGAATTTATATTCGTTATTTGTTTCTAAATGATGTCTTTGAATTACAGGCTGACATGTATAGCTTAGGGGTTGTGTTTTTCGAACTTTGGCACCCTTTTGGAACCGCCATGGAGAGGCACGTTATTTTAACTAATTTAAAGCTGAAAGGAGAACTACCTCTCAAATGGGTAAATGAGTTTCCCGAACAGGCTTCTCTACTGCGACGTTTGCTTTCCCCAAGTCCATCTAATCGCCCCTCTGCTACAGAACTTCTTCGGCACGCATTTCCTCCCAGAATGGAATCTGAGTTACTGGACAGTGAGTTCTCTACTGCCACCAGTTTATATGTTATTTTTCTATTATACAATAGTCTTGATCTTTCTAGGTCTAGTCAATGTTAGTAGTGTGTGTTCTGCTTTTTATTGACCTCAAAAGTGGTTCCTTTACTTGGTCTTGTTATGGATGCCTTTAAGTAACCCTTTCTTTTCTGAATTTCAGATATCCTAAGAATAATGCAAACTTCTGAAGATTCAAGTGTTTATGATAGAGTAGTAAATGTGATATTTGATGAAGAAGTGTTGGAGATGAAGTGCCATCAGTCTAGTGGGTCGAGAGTCTGTGCAGATGATAGTTATGTTCAATACCCTGAGATGGATACCGAGCTTCGTGATTATGTTGTTGATATCACAAAGGAAGTCTTTAGGCAGCATTGTGCGAAACATCTAGAGGTCATCCCAATGCGTTTACTTAGTGATTGCCCCCAGTTTAGCAGGTATACTTCTTCACTTATTACTTTCCAATATTTGTCACCAAATTAGATTTTTGATCAACCTTTTTATATTTCCTCTAAAGGAAAACTGTAAAACTTTTGAGCAATGGAGGAGATATGCTTGAACTATGCTATGAGCTACGACTGCCTTTTGTGCATTGGATCAGCGCAAATCAGGTCCAGTTTTGTTCTTTATATGGTTCTAATGTTGCTTCTGTGTTTTTTTTTCTATAAGATTTTAGTGCTCAGCATGATCCCAAATTGTAAAGATGTTTAAATCTTGAATGCTAGTTTACGAGAGACTTTGTTTTACTAATACACTTTCTGACATACTTCAATTTTGCAATGTAGAAATCCTCATTTAAGCGATATGAAATATCTCATGTCTACAGGAGAGCAATTGGCCACTCTCCACCAAATCCTTGTCTTCAGGTATTGTGCTCGGTCACGCCTTTTCCCATTTTACCTTTTAGTTTCTATGTGATAATGAGCATGTGCTTACAAATGTTTTGATGTTTGATTGTTGACAGGCGGACTTTGACATTGTTGGAGGTACAACATCTCTGACAGAGGCGGAAATTCTCAAGGTTCGGATATCCTTACAAATATCAAAATATAGATTGCTTGCATCTCCCAAACCATTATAGTCTACCAACTTTGCAGGTGGTAGTGGATATCACGACCCACATCTTTCATCGTGGATCTTGTGACATTCATTTGAATCATGGAGATTTGTTGGATGCGATTTGGTCGTGGGCAGGGATTAAGGCAGAGCATAGGCGAAAGGTTGCAGAGGTATGGCTCATTGTTTTAATGGCTTTTTTTTGTCAGTGTCTTAACCATTTCTTTTCTTGTTTTCCAAATGAAGCTTCTTTCCATGATGGGATCCTTACGTCCTCAGTCATCTGAGAGGAAGCTAAAATGGGTTTTCATAAGGCGTCAACTTCTGCAGGTTTGACAATCATATCACAGATCAAAATTGTAGTTTTCTGTGTCTTACTCGGAATTTTATGCTTGCCAGGAGTTGAAATTACCTGAAGCAGTTGTCAATAGGCTGCAGACTGTTGCATCAAGGTTTTGTGGAGCTGCAGATCAAGCACTTCCTCGTTTAAGGGGAGCTCTGCGTGCTGGTACGATCTAACCTTTGCTTTCTTTAAATTTGTGTACCTGATTATATTATTGGTTTCACTTTGCTGCAGATAGACCTACACGCAAGGCACTTGATGAGTTGTCAAACCTCCTGACCTACTTGAGAGTCTGGAGAATAGAAGAGCATGTTCATATTGATCCTCTGATGCCACCTACCGAAAGTTATCACCGGAATTTGTTTTTTCAGGTACAAGTGAATGCAACTTTTGTATGTTTGTATTATATTATAAGTGCAAACCTCTGTTTATCAGTATCAGAGTCAGTGAACACGTTTGTAATTTTATACATACAATTTAATATCCTTCCAAGTGCAACTAACTCACAAACTAATACAATGCTTCGCCAGGTTTTCTTAACTAAAGAAAATAGCACTGGGACATCTAATGATGGCGTTTTACTTGCTGTTGGTGGTCGTTATGATTATTTGGTTCATCAAGTGTGTGATCGGGAATATGTAAGTTCTTTCCACGTACATTTATCTTGCGAGAGGTTATGATATGTAGCATTAATTATGATTACTAATGCAAAGAAGATACTTAAGGTTCTGGAACAAAATGACTTAGACTTTTAGCTCTTTAAGGAAAGCATCACAAGTCACTTAAGACGATCATTGTGATGTTATGTAGTAGAAGCATTATTGACGCTTTTTTCTGTTACTGCATCCAGAAAATGAATCTCCCTGGTGCTGTTGGCGTCAGTCTTGCACTGGAGACAATATTTCAGCATCTTCCTATGGATCTAAGGCCTGTTAGGTGCGTTGTTACTTTCTGCATCTCTTTCCATGATCTAAAATGGAAGAACCTGACTCATCCTTAATCTGTATTGAGCTGCTGCAGAAATGAAGTCAACACCAGTGTACTTGTTTGTTCAAGAGGAGGTGGCGGTTTACTGGTCCAGCGCATGGAACTAGTTGCCGAGCTATGGGAAAAGAGCATAAAGGTGAAAGCTTAGTGTTTTGTCTTTTCATTATATCTGATTAGTGATATCGTTTGTTTTAACATCTAATAATGTGGCAGGCTGAGTTTGTTCCAACACCTGATCCAAGTCTTACAGAGCAGTATGAATATGCAAACGAACATGAAATCAAATGTCTAGTGATTATCACAGAGCCTGGTGTGACTCAAAATCAAATAGAGTTTGTCAAGGTAAAAAAGGAACACGACCTGTGATTAAACCTTAGTAAGCATTTGACTTAGAAGAAACTTGTGACAACGACTCTGGACATTTGCGTTTTGCAGGTTCGGCACCTTGAGTTGAAGAAGGAGAAAGTGGTACAAAGAGAAGAACTTGTTAGATTCCTACTGGCTGCAATGGCTGTTCAGTTTAGAAACCCCTCCGTTTGGAGCTAATGAGAGTAAAGAAAGATTTAACTTTTGTTTTCACTTTTGCTTGATGAAATATTATTTACACTCAGATCACAGTTTTTGATCATTCACCATCTTGTATATATTGGTCTCGGTTAGTTGTTTTATTCTCTTGCAAAATATTTAAAGTAAGAAAATGTTCTGACAGAGATCTAAGTTTGTAGTGCCTTCTAATTCTACAATACTTTTAAAAATTCATAAGTATTAGTTTGTATATATTTAAAATTTATAATCAAGTCAATAAATCAAATTTGTTGATAATGAAAATACGTAAAGAAATCTTGATTGGTTAATAATAGAAAAATAATATTAAATTTTGTTATATTCTATTAATTAGCTCAACACATGTATCTTATAATTATGAAAAGTAAAAATTAAAAAAAAGAATTACCATATATGAATTACTTTTCTGAAACTGAGTACCATATGAGTTGTGATATATATATATATGTCTAATATTTAAGTTTGAAAAAATTATATTTTGTTATTTGGATATATAATATAATTTTATTTTGGGATTTTAACCACTATTATTTATTAGGTATAATTTAGTTGTGTACAAAATTAATCAACAATATAAGATTAGTTTTAAGACATTTTGAAATATGAGAGATCCTTTAAACATTCTCAAGACATTGATAAGTCTCTTTAATTTTTATATTAAATATAATATATTACTTGGGGGTTCTAATCAAAATATATGTAGAAATTCAAACAATTTGAAGAACCTTCAAGATACATATGTAGATGATTTTGTTTGTTTATAGCTATAAATTCATGTTCTGATGAAGATGAAAATAATGCAAATTTCAATCAAATATAATACTATTACACTATAGCAAATTAAAATTAGCTATTTAAAATAAACTAATACATATTAGAACATTAAGCCACATATTCTATAACAACATTAAGCCACATTATTTTTGAAGATATATCTTAGAGTTATGTATGTATATATACCTTTTCATTTCATCGAGAAAGACTAGAAAAACAATAATAAAAATATGAACACATATTATATAATAATTATATATAATAGAGCTTCCATGTATTAAAACTTCTTACAAATTGATCGATGTATATTATACTACATATCTTATAACAATATGATTTTAAAGATTGAATCGAACAAAATATTTAGTATTTATCATAATCCTTATTTTTACTTATTTAATAAAGTTTAAATAATAGTATAAAATTTAAACTAATGACTCATCATTTAAAATTATTAAAATATGATAAATAATAAAAAAAATATCTAAAATTATAGAGAACATGACAGTTAAGTAAAATCACTTCTCAAACAATAGTATAAATAAGTAACACAAGATAACAACCAATTCCTAGCCATGTATATGTAACATATCATTTACTAGTTGGTAGGGAGGTTAAAATGAGGGTCAGGGCCTAATCCTCTCTAGTTTATAGTAAGTCGAATCATATTTTAACCCAATCCTATTTTAATTAAGGGTTATGGCTGGTACCAAAGTTAGTCTATTTTTGTACTTGTTAATAACTCTTTGACTCTTTGTATATCAAGTTTGATCAAAGTTTACATGTTTTTTTTTCAAAACTCAAGATATAATCCTATAAACGGAAAATATGTTTTTTTATCCATTTTTGTTTTCAAATTTTAAAAATGAAATAAAAAATAAAGTTTCCATTCTCAAATTATGAATCATAACTTCATAAATTCGTTGTTTTAATGTAAAACTCTCCTCAAACTCTTCAAGTCTCCAACGCCAACACTCGTTGCTCTCCTAGTCTCGTGACTTTCTTTGGAAAAAGCCAACATCATATGATCCTGAGCATTGTGCAAAATGAACATAACAGTCTATTCAAATTTACAATATTTAAGCAAGCAAGTCAACTACAACTGAGCTAAAGCAGTTTACATGAACAAGGAACAAGCAATACAACTACAAAAAGGACGCATTCAAATCATACAAACACATACAAGTATCAGAGACATCTTAAGTAAGACGTCCATGACTCGTACAAACACATGACACATGTCCATGTCGTCGTGACGGTAATGGGTTCGTCTTCGGCGAGAGGAGAAGACGAGTTCGAGAGATTAAAAAGGAAATAAAGTATTAAGGGTTTAGGATTAAATATAAGCACAAACTGGACTAACCATGTTGAACCCATGGCAACATCCCTACCAGTTGGCGATAATTACCGCGCTTAAACTTAAGTGTGGGAAAATTTATTAAATACCAGTTTTGTAACTTTGGTTACCTTTATTATTAGTTATTAGGCGCAGAAAATTTGTGCATTTATAATTTACATATTTTTCTTAATTTGGAAATGTTTAGTTATATATTATATGTAAATCACTATTTTCGTGGTTACTATTCTTTAATTTTGCATGATCCATTTCGGTTTAAATTGTTTGGTGTCAGATACTCAACATCAATTTCCTTGCTATTAACTAAATTTCATATTTCAATTGTTAAGAAGATTCTGTTATGGTTTATTTTGCTGGCATAGATTTTTTTGATCTATTTTATTTTGGGTCATCAATTTTTATTTATCCTTATATGTTTTTGTCATGTTTTTTGTATTATATCTCTATTTGGACTATGCATATATACCTTTTTAATTTCACATGTGTAGATATTTTTTTGGAATTCATGAGGTATCTTTTCTAGTAAAATTCCACATTTATTTGAACATTTTTTAATATGATAACATTTTTTTCATTATTGCTCTTATATTTATTGTTTTATTTTCTTATATTTTTCTTTATTTTTCCCAATTATATTTGATGATATGATCATATGTATCCACTTAAACAACTCTTAGTAACAATTGAATCTAAAGTACAACAACAATCTATTTTTTTGTCTCCAAGTATTGATAATGAGAATTTGTTTTGACAGAATATGAGTTTTAGTGTTTTAGGACTTAGTGTTTTAATTTATTTGAGTGGTTACCACGACTTCAACCAAGATCTCTGATAACATCACCGACTTCAACAATGATATCACATAATCTTCTTTTTGATAGTTATGCTTAGATTCTTAATTCAAAACTAATATATTGTTTTCTCTTAAAATTTAAATAGAGAATCCTAGAAATTAAGATTATGTGATTTTTATTGTGTTTTGACGAGTTGGTTCAAAATCAGAGAAGTTGAAATCTCTCATAGAAAGTGTTTCAACAAGGTTTTGAGAAAAGACTATACTATTTTTATTATTATTAAAAAACTACAATATTTCTTAGAAAATAGAATCATTCTTAAAATCCTTAAAAAAATAGGTTGGTCCATCTAATGAATATATATATGTTTATATTAAAATATACTATATATGTTTATGTCGATATCATTTAAATTTAAATATATCATATAAAATCAATAAAATGATTGTTTTGATTCATTTACCAAAACAATTATTGTAAATAAACAATAGGTATTGTTTTGATTATTGTGATCACTTCAGTTTAATTATATATATATATATATATATATATATATATATATAATAGTTACTTGATTCTTAATTTTTTTAATATATTTATTATTTTTAAAAATAATTTGTATGCATAATGTTTGTCTTTGTGTAAGAAGCAGATTTTAACTTAGTAAACTAATATTTAAACTGAATTTTTCTGTTTTTTTTTTTAGCAACATCTGACTGGATCCAAACTAGTATTTAAACTGTTTTTTTTTTCCTTTCTAAAAAGCAACGGACAAGCTTAACGAGTTAAGGTTCCCTGTTTTTCTCTTTTTGAAATTTCAAAGCTAATTTTTGGTTCACTGGGAGACAAGAGAGCTTTTTAACTCTTATTACCTTTATCATCATCTCAGGTGCTTTACTCCATTGCAGAGTCTGAGAAATATCTCCTGGGCATGGCTGCTATGTAATATGTACCGTAACAATGCAAATCGTTAACTTGCTGTAACCATTACGACCATATACAAAGGAACTTGGTAATATAATTAGTAAGAAAAACCTTCAAACATTCTTCCTCAAAAGAGTCTCTCTCTCATTGTTACATTCATCCCTTGCAAACACATTATACATCAGAGTTATTAAGTTATACATGTAACGAGAGAAGACTTCTTTTCTTTTTCAGAAATTATGATGCAAGAACAAGCTCTGTCCAGGAGAAGCTGGTCCTATCTCCTCTTCAAGACTCCTCAACGCCTCTTGTTGTTTCCTTCTTTCATCTTCCACATCCACCACATCTTCTTCAGAAGCTGAAGATTTCCTCCTCTGTGATGATGTCACGCTAGGGAAAGTTATCCACGACCCGCCTCTAAACTCAGTGTTCTCTGAACCAATCCTCCATGACTTCTTGTGCATTCTGCTGCTCCCAAGAACTACTTCTGTTGGTAGTATCGGCTGCTCGCTGCTTGGGTTTCCCATCAGCTGTGCAAGAGCTCTCTCTAGTGATGTTGTCACTTTATCCATTGATGGTCTGTCTTTGCCTCTCATCCTCACGCATTTACAAGCCACACTCACTATTCTTCTCAGAGCTTCAATCTCAGTAGGTTGTTTCAAGACCGGGTCCAAGATTGCTGTAATGTCTCCAGCTTTGATCAAAGGAACCGCCCATTCTACTATGTTCCCTTCTTCATACTGCATGTCAATGGCTTTTCTTCCACTTAGGATCTCAAGAAGCAGGACTCCGAAGCTGTAGACATCAGACTTGGTTGTGAGATAGTGTAGTCGGTAGTACTCAGGATCAAGGTAACCGAGAGTGCCTGCTGGTAGCTCTGCTAAAGGAGAGCCACTATCAACAGGACCAAGCAAGGAGAGACCAAAGTCAGCTACTCGAGCATTGTGTTCTTCGTCTATAAGAATGTTTGATGATTTAATATCACGGTGAATGACAGGAGGGCAAGCGTAGCCATGCAAGTATTCGATTCCTCTAGCTGCTTGTACAGCAATGGTTACTCGTTTAACCCAATCTAGTTGCTCTTTCAAGGCCTTGTTCTTACCATGAAGATGGTTGTAGAGCGAGCCATGTGCCATAAACTCATAAACAAGAAGCCTCTCTCCTCCTTCTTCGCAGTAACCAAGAAGGCTAAGGAGATGAGCATGGTTGAGTCTTGATAACAGATCAAGCTCGGTGCGAAACTCATTTGAGTTCTTCTGTTTATCTGATGACATTATTGCTTTCTTCACAGCAACAGTGGTTCCATCTCTCAGCACACCTTTGTACACACATGAGAAGCTCCCTTTCCCTACTATTGACTCTTCTTTGAATCCTTCTGCAGCTTTCTCCAGCTCCTCGTAGGTGAACACTCGAGCCCTTCTGCGCTTTTGCAGCTTATCAAGATCCGGACGTCCATTATCTTTCCTGAATGCTGAATCTTTAGAAGACCTTGCATCGCTCTCTGAGCACCTACAATGCCTTAGTCTATACCGAACGTATAAAACAGCTGATATCGAGACAATTGCTGTTAAAAGCAGCGCAAAGCCAATCTCTGCAGTTGCAATAGGTAGCTGCAGTGACCAAAACTTCCCTCTTGACTTGCCCTCACTAGTCAATGGAGTAGAAGAACAGTTGGAGGAACAGTCAGGAGAGACACAACTCGAGCAGTTGTAAACACAAATCTGATCAGATCTCTCTGTGCATTCACTCTTCTGATACATCTCAGGAGGGCAGGTAGTACTACACGGCAAGCAAATGTGAGAGCCAGGAGATTTGCAAGGGCCACCGAGTACATGACTTCCTGGAGGGCAAGGAGCTTCTTTGCACAGTCCTGGTGAGACAGCTAAAGGGATAGAAGCAGGGAAACCAAGACCCCAACAAACCGGCGGCATTGAATTCCCTGTTGGAACTCCACAAGTGAAGTAGTTCCCTGCTGCAAGATCATAGAAGTATATACCTTTAGGAGGAGTTGTACTCCTATTCACAAAGAAACCCCAACACACAGCACTATGATCATACCGTTTGATTCCACAAGCATAAAACTTCCCACCAACAACTGTTAAGAGTGGCTCTTTTGGTGGTAAGTCAAGAATCTTGTCTGCTGCAGTTGAGTTCCCTGAGATCTCTTCTTCAAACTCTAAGCTCTTTCCCCAACACAGCACTCGAGAGTTTAACCCGTCAAGAATGCCACAGACATGGTATCCACCAGCTGCAATCTTCTGAAACTTTGTTTCCTTTGGGATTAAACTGATTAATTGGCTGCTATTCTCGTCTCCCCAACAGAAAACAGACTTGTCCTTAGAGGACAGTCCACAGTTGAACTCAGAGCCAGCAGAGAGTGAATGAATCTGCTTATCAAAGACAAAGTTTCTGGTCATATTGTATCCCCAACAATCAACAAGCGAAGAAGAACCAATGTAGCTACTCTTTTGTCTTCCCATTAATGGCTTCCTCAAACCACAGAGATGGTAATCCCCAGCACTGAGTTCTAAGTACTCAGCTCCTTTGATCATTGGCTGAGGAACTCCCAATTGAATAAAACCACTGTTTCCCCAACAATAAGGCTGATGAGACTGCATCAAAAGCCCACACATAAACCCATCTCCACCAGTTAAACCAATGAACTGGAAATGAGCAGGAGTTCCATAGAGGATCGCTGGATTGGAACCATAGCAACCCACAAGATGAGACCCATCAGATTTCAGACCACAGAACACAGAACCACCTTCTCCATAAGATATTGCAATTGAAGACATTGAGCCAAGAGATGAAACAAGCTGCCATAGATTAGTGAAAATCACAAGCTCTGCAAGGAGATTCCAACCTTCCCTTGCTCTCCTTTCAAACATTCTCATCCTACACACAGAACCAAACACTTCTTTTCAAAGTCAACCCACACGCTTCTTACCTACTCTCTTCGCTTTCTGAGTCATTCCATGGATTGAGAGTCACAAGAACCTCCACATAACTGAGACCTTTCTTTACTTCAATTAAAGAAGCATGCAATATACAAAAGAATTGAGATTTCAAGCAATGAGAGCTGAACTAGTGTCAAAGAAACAACGGAGCCAAGAGAAGACAACAAGTCTCCGAAGATTTAGGAAACAATCTTGAAGTGGGAAATTCAGACAACCATGTCAACAACCTCTTGTCTCTCTTTCCCTCTGCAACAAAAACAAAAACACTTACCTCTTTCAGATCATAAAGCGCAAGGTAATAACATCCTAGCATCCTTAAAAGACCATTTAAACTCCTAAATTTCCAAGATTAGAAAGAAGCACCTCTCCTAGTAAGATTCTTGAACTGGCTTTCTTGTTTTTTGCCGACTAAATAAGTGTAGAGAGAGAGACTGAGTGATGAAAGTATGAGCTAGAGTTATACACTTAGAACTAGCTCATGGAAATCTTGAGAACTCCATATAGGAAGAGAGAGAGAGAGAGAGAGAGAGAGAGAAAGAGTCATGGAAGGTCTATCATAGTGTCCTGTAGTACTGAGAAGGCAGCAATAAATGTGACCAAAGCTGCTTCTTCTGAGTACTGGCAAATGTAGGTGAAGCTATTTAATATGGTGAGTTATTGTTACCAAACTTTCTCTGTCTTTCTTTCTTTATTCTAAATATTCCCCTATTCTTCCTAAATTTGTGCAATCAACCCCCAAAAGCTTTGCATCATGTTTCCATCTCTATGCACAGTGGAGTTAACACACCAATCAATGAGTTGTTTACTTGCGCCGTTGCCGTTGGTGTTTGGTTTCGAGCAAACCAAAACATAGATGAAAGTCTCTAAAACTTTATATTATTTATTTATAATAGTAAATGGTGTTTGTGAGGTTTCATGCACATATATATGGTCTCTCGAGACGCGAGATACAAACATCCTCTTTTGTCTTCTTCCTTCTCATCTCCTTGTGTCTCTCCAAAGAAATGCTTTGTCATCTTTCAGACACAATGTTTCAAACACACAATAAGACTCTCTCTCTCTTAAGTTGGTTTATGTTTCTGAACGTTGAATTTTGATGTTGACGTTATAACTTTACTAATTCTAAGATCATAAACTCAACTAACTATTCGGTTCAGATCCAGTGGATGAGAACTTGCCACTGGCCAGTCACGTGCTACTACATGCTAATGAAACAGATCATATAAAAATGACAATGCACAGTCTTAGAGACTCTACTTGAGAAAGTATCTCCTTAACTAACTTATCAACATTCAATCCAAGATGATACTCTTTCATCTGGTGTGTAAACAGAAGCTTTGCTTTTTGGAACTTTGTGGTTATATAATCATCATATTTTCCATGGAAGGTTACTTCAACATGTTTCATTCCCTTACAGTCAGAAGACTGCTTCTATTCAACAACATGGTGTATTCAACATTGGTCTGTGAATGATGTGTATAACAAACATAGAATTGTGTTTTCAACCTCAGAAAATCCAAAAGGACGAAACCAAAGAGAATTGCATACTGACCTAAAACTAACTTCTCTCCCTAGGTCATTGCAAAAACCTTCAGTAATATTCGAACCAATGCTCTCGAAGGAATCTCCATATACTTGATGGCCTAATTGTTATTCAACAACCAAAAACAAATACTTGATATAGCATCATACTTTTGTGTTATGTCAATCGTATGATGTAGAGAGAGCACAACATCATACCTCAAAAAAAAACAGCAGTAGAAACCACTTGGTCAGAGGAAAGGCCATCTTGACTATCTCTACATCAGATATTATACAATACAGTGGATGCTTCACCATCCAAACAAGTCACTCTAACCTTGCCTGCTCGCTGAAAACTTCACTCTTTTCCTGTGAAAGAAGAAACAACACGATGGATAAGGCAATTGTGGTGTTTATTGCTTGTAGTAAATAGATTAGAAATAAGATGTTTCACCTGCTCTTCACCATCTGGTGGCAAACAGTTCTTGACTCCATTGTACCGGAACTTGAATGATTCAGAATAGCTAGTGGACTCTCTATCGATGATGATCTCTGAAGAAGAAATATTTGAGCACCTACTGGTCTTGCGAGGAGAACACACTGCATTTGAGTGATAAGCTTCTGCTTCTGAAGATGATAATTCAGAACCAGCTCCCCGTGGACATATAACAGTACTTGAGTTTCCCACCTTCTGAAAACTCTCCATGGATGGATTCTGGGGAACTTCAACAAGGAGATCACCAGGTGGATGATTCTGTTCTGCAGCAACCATGACACTGTCACTTGTCAACTTCTTTCCAGGTGGATCAACACATTCCAAGTCTACTGGATTTACACAGCAGCTTTTGCTACAAGATTCAACACAAGATGATACAATATGGCCAGGTCCTGAAGAATCAGGTATGGACATGTTAACCCCATTTTTCTCCTTGCACGGTTGTATAGCAGACGATGCTAGAGACAGCTCACCATTGGAATGATGATCAGAAGGTCCTTGAGTATTTTCTTTCATTACCGGACTTAAAGATGATTCTCTCCTCACATCCCCATCCTTGTCTTGTCCTGAACTCTTCTGTTTCTTAGACTTTGTAGCACTATCATCACAAAGATCAGGATGTGGGGGTTTTCTGCGACGCATGCTATCATATACATTGACCTCATTTGTCATGCTATTAACCCAGTCTGATGGATTGAAATTTAGATCAACTGAAAGGCTAATACCCTCTTCCAAACTGACATGAAACTCAAACGAAGACGAACTAGGACTATCACCACTGTCTGCCTCTTTCATTCTATTTTCTAGGCGAGGATCCATTGGGCCCTTTTCATTCAATTTCATAACACCATTTCGGTCCTGCATTCCCACAGAAACGTCATAACTTTTAGCAAGTAAAAGAGTGGCAGAGAGTTAAGGAATGCAGAAGTCACCGTAGAAAGGACAAAAAAATTATACTACATTCTAACGATATGAGCCATGTATTATACATCTCTTCAGTTTCATGAAATGGAGATTTGTGAATCATACCTGACACTGTGTACTATCCCCAAGGTTAGCTTGAAAGCAACTCCCTCTGGTTATATTCAGTTCGTTACCATAAGAATCTGCAAGAACATTTACGCAGTCTTAACTTAATAAACGGATACAAGAGAAAAGATAAAGCAACAAAGAAGAATTCACCAAACCTCTTTTCACATCCCATGTTCTACTCACTGGTCCTCTGGAAGTTGTAGCTATACCATCTTGAATCCCAGCGACCCCAAAGCCTACTGAGTTCAAACTATTTCTCTGCAAATCATCAGATACAAACAACACATGATTAGGTGCCAAACAAGGAACATCATTAGGAGAAACAACAGTTCATGTGATGTGAGACCACATTAATTATCTACCAACAAGGCATAAAGATACACATTAATGATATATCAGATTATCTTCAAGCCATGTCTGTAAAACTGAATAGCCAAACAACCTCGAAATAAGAAGCTAATGATTCAGCCATATCCAAGCTTGATCTATTAGCTGGCAAACTATACTTCTTGCACAAACTCTGAAGCCCTTTCCTCGAAAACCCGCAATAGAAATCCACATCCTTCTTCCTTACCATCTGTTACCGTTATATAAAAAAAAAGCAATACACTTTATTAGGAGCCACAAAGTTCAAGACTTTCTCCAACGGTCACAACGACGCCCCCAATTTTACATAATAGCTTACAAATCAAGAAGCAATAGGAAACTAGTTTTCAGCTGGAGAAAGAGAGAAACTTTATGCAAATAGAATGATTCGAAGACTTAAACACTTGACCTTACAACGATGAGAGTTGAATCCTCAATTAGATCGAAAGATTAAGACTTTTTGGTAAAGAGAGAAGCTTTAAGGGATGGGTAGTAATACCTAGCTGATGGGGGTGCTTTTTTCCGGGAAATTTGCCGAGAAAGTGTGAGAAGGTTTCTGGGGAAAAAAAGAAGTACGATTTCGAAATCTGCAGGGATGGAAGCAGACAGAAAGAGCCCACTTATGAGAGGAGCTGTTTGTGTCTTCTTCGAATGTGGTCGTGTAATGATAAAAACTCAAATCCTTTGGGGTTTTGATATATGGGCCTTTTTTAAAGCCCATGTATTTTTTATTTGGTCCGAAACGCAAATAAAACGATATTATCCGGAGAATCAAAGTTGGATTATGTTAATGGGTTAATCCGATTAATGTATAATGGATGGGACTTTTCAGTTTCTTGGCCCGTTATTCTTTATGTTGTTTACCGTCCCAAAAAAAATTAAGAAGAGAAGCTATCCGTTCTTTTTTCTTTAATAACCGGAAGTATCCGGTCGATCGAAACTCAACCGATTAATTTTATGAATTTGTTTATTGGCATCAGACAGATCTGATTGTTTACAACGAGAACTAAAACTCATATTGCGTGACCACATAAGCGGATTTGGTAGGTTCTAAATTCAGGGTGCTTAGCATTTTTAAAATTTGTTATACTACTCAACTACGTTGGTGTGGTTTTCGTTTTTCATTTTAAAACATTAAAAAAATATATTAACAGTCGAACATAAGAACAACATAAGAACAATGCGGATACTTGAATTTTGCTACCTACCAGTTAAAAAAATCTTTAAAAGTAGAAGTATCATATTCGAATTTTAAAGTTATGGAAAATATTTTTTATATTTCGTCTAAAAAGATTATGGACTTCTACCCATAACTTTCTGTATTCAAGAAAAATAATAATACAAAGTCGGTTAATTAACCAAATTTCTGCAAGCAAAATCAAAGAACGAAATATAATCTCTAGAGATCAAAATCTGCATAAAGAGGATAATTTTTCGAAAATAAAACATAATAAACACGATGATTATAACATTCATACAACTCAAACATAAAGTAGATTAAAGACAACAAAACATGCAAGAAGATGGAGAAAAGCTGAAGTCATGAAGAGAAGCCATCCGTTAAACAAATATTGTTTAAGTTACTTGTGTTTTTATTTATAAATTCTGGTTATATTCACGATTATTTTACTTTTAGTTTGATCAACTGGATCTTGCACCATTATGATTAACGATCCGTTTATAAATATTTAAAAAACTATACATATAAGAAATATGATAGATGAAGCTTTGATGGTACAGATTAATAATAATGATTGATTTGATGGTACATATTATTAATAATAATATGATAAATTAACCATTAATTGAGATGGTGAGAGATTTCCATATGAACCAATTACTTACGTCTACATGATTGTGATCAAGTGGTTGAAGAGACCTGAAAATGTGTTACAACACATTTTTCAGAGTTTGAATCTTTTTCAAAACAAACACGATTATAGAAGTTTGGGACTGGGATTCGACTCAACCAGTTTACATGATAATCTGGTAACAAGCAATTCAACTATCTCTAGGTATTAGTCAAAAGACATGCATTAGTCAGAAGACATTCCAAATTCCAGGTTAGATAGTTTCTTTTCGGGATCGACCAACCGAGGCATATTAAAAAAAAATACATACTCCAATAAAAAGATCAATTTGTACTGTCAACATTAAGAAATAAAATAAACAATCCATAACCAGAGTATATAACATGGCTGTGTAAAACGATCTCTGACGAGAAGCACGTGCATGATCTCCCCTTCAGTACATGCAACCCAAATGATCGTCTCCCCAGAATCATGCTAGATTAATTGAACTGACACTAAACATACTCAGGTTTAATTTTGTAACTAAATCCTGTCAAGTCTATTTAAGTTATAGACGTTACATTAGTCCAATGGTCAAGGTGCTCCTATACTTGCTCACCGTTTGATGGATAACTATATTCTCCGTTTCAGAAAAATTTATTTAGGTTTTACATCAAAACTTTCACGCTTATGCACGTAGTTCCAAAATGCATTTTACAACATACGAATCTATACATATACACATGCACATATGTGTATATTTATGTTTGCTTTAATTTAAATTCAACTGATTCTGGTATGATTAGGCATGTTTGGTTGTATCACATGATTTATCAGCATTTAATCATATATTTAATCGACCAAAAATCCAAAAACCCTTTTCAGTATAACCAACTTACAATAGTACAATGATTACTTTGTGAATTGAAAGACTAGGGAATTTCCACTTCACTTTATTTTTCACTTAAATAAAATTTAAAGTAAAAAATGCTCAATAGTACTATGATTTATTTGTGAACTGAGAGATTAGGTGCTCCAGTCCTCCACTATAAATACAAAACAAATCATGTCAGAGATATAGAAGTAAAACTTGTTAAAGTACTAGTATAGTTCAATTTTCATTATTCATCAATGCTATTACAACACTTAATTAGCTGCGTAATTATAAAATTTAATAAATAACAAGTAAGAATCAAGGATCATGAGTAGTAGTGGCTTTGGATGAGCTGGAAGACAACTATGACACGAGTAGTCTCACAAGTGTGATTGGATACCCTTACAGATTTTAACACACCCCGTCAGAATCTACAGAGTTTTTTTTATATATTAGATACTACTTTTGCGGAAATTTGTCTTTTTATTTTGGTTATGCTTAAACAAAACATCAGTTAGTTATACGAGTTTTACAGATAAAAAGAAGCGTATTAAAACTTATTTTGATCACTTGAAATGTCTTTTCAAAATAGTTAAACTTGGTAGTTTTAATACTATAGGTTAAGTTTAAATTATAAGTTTGTTCCACTGCCTTTGCATGCTTAGCTTGATTCGGTCAGTTTGTATACCTTAACTCTATAAATTATCTTTTGCAAACAACTTTATAAATTATGCTTTCTTAAAAATGTTATTCTAACATTAATTTCTTGTTAAAAATGTCATCTTATATTTTAAATGGGATTTTTCATATTAAATTTCTTTTTACTCTTTAAACAATTTAGTTAAACTATTTTCACTAAAATAATTATACAAAAATAAAAAATATATTAATATATTATAACATTTTTTAATTTATGTACGAGTGAATTTTTGCAAACGGAAAGAATAATATTTTACTTGTTTCAATATTCATACGACTAATGGTCATATTCTAACGGGCGTCATCTCTCCTTTGGTGACATGTGCTAGTGCACTAATACACATGTTTTAATGTATTAAGCAATAAATGGAGACAAGAACCAAACATCAACAATTATAACAACGCGTTAACGGAACGAATAATTATTAATTTTTTGTTTATTTCTATTAGAAAAATTGAATAATCTTTCATTTTTAAACTCTCTACCTTCTTTACGCGTATTCTCCAACTTATACAATTTTAAATTATATATTCCAACTACTTACCTTGTCTCGTTTTACTCTTTTATTATTCTTTATAGACTACAGAAACTCCACCTAAATCTACTTTTAACTTTTTATAAAGATAGCAAAATGTTTTTAATGTATATTGACACAAAGATAACGGTGAAATGGTATATAATTTAGTCACAATAATATCGAAATTGTTAACTAGTGTTTGTGTTTTGTTTAGAGTCTTACTCTCTAGTTTTTAAGTAACATATCTTATTAGCTATCTTTATTACACTTTTATATAAAAAATCAGTACACTTTGTCCTGGAAATTGTATGAAAATATTTTTGGTATCTTATTTAATTTTCATTTTTTTTTCTTTTTCTAAACTCAAAAGGTTAAAATAATAAGCAAAGAGGTAACGTTTGGGTTAATCAACGGTTGTACCAAAATAGATTTTATATAAGAAAGATCTTTTCCAAAATTATTAATATTAACTGCATCCATATCTCTCTCCCCCCTCTATAAAATATACTAATCTTGACACAATGTTCACTTCAAGTCTCTCTTGTGTAACATAACATCAAAGCTTTACTTTCTTTGAGTTCTCTGTTCTTAAACGTCAAGACTCAAGAGCTATGGTGAGAGTCTTTGTTCTCTACAATCTTTTAACTCATTTCTACTATGTTTGGTTCCCAAGAAGCTTAGAGTTCTCTTCCCACCTTCTTGGTACACCGACGACAGATCCCACCACCGTCTGAACCGAACCAAGACCTCAGGGGAGAACAGACTCGGTGGATCTAAAAAGAGTCTTTCAAATGTTTGACAAGAACGGAGACGGCCGCATCACAAAGGAAGAGCTAAATGATTCTTTAGAGAATCTTGGTATCTTCATGCCAGACAAAGATCTGATCCAGATGATCCACAAGATGGATGCAAATGGTGATGGTTGTGTAGACATACACGAGTTTGAGTCTCTTTACGGTTCTATTGTTGAGGAGAAAGAGGAAGAGGATATGAGAGATGCGTTCAATGTGTTTGATCAAGACGGTGATGGGTTTATTAGTGTTGAGGAGTTGAAGTCTGTGATGGCTTCCTTGGGACTCAAGCAAGGTAAAACTCTAAAGTGTTGTAAAGAGATGATTACTCAAGTTGATGAAGATGGTGATGGTAGAGTCAATTACAAGGAGTTTCTTCAGATGATGAAAGCTGGTGGATTTAGCAATAGATCATCATCAGATTAAAGATTATCTGATCTTTTTTTTTACTCTGTAAATAGTTTCATTTAATGTTTTCTATTAATGTTGAACTGAATTGTTAAAACATTAAACAATCTTTTTTTCCCTTACAACTCTGAATGGTGCATGCCACGTGACTTTGCCAGCTTGAAACACTCATGTGTTAATGATAGATTGATTATTGACGAAGATGGGTTTATAATTGTGGTCAATCTAAAGTGGGTGATGGCTTACTTAGGGCTCAAGCAACAAAAAACCTAGAGTTATGATCACACAAGTGGATATAAAGTCAAACAGTTAAGCTGGTTTGAATCATTGCTTTCAGAGTTGTCTTCTTAAACAGATTGTTAGAGTTTCTCCAATATAGACAAGCATGAGTATCTTACAGAGGATTTTGATATAGCTTTTAAACCATGACCTGCTTATATACACTAAACTATCCATATGCATAGGAAGAAAAACAAAACAAACTTTGTTGAAAGCAATTGCAACCTCTTTTGTTTTTTTTTAGGACAAGAAAAATAGTAATTAAAGAGAGAATGGGGGATAAGGAAGAGAAGATCTATCTCCTAATCAAACTGGTGAAAAATTGAACAAGAACCTGAGACATAAAAGACTATACTTGGTTCTGTTGATGATCTCTCTGTTCAGATCCCTCACATTGTCTACTATGTGTTGGATTCTCTTACTAAGGTTTTCGTTGTGCTGTTCAATATGTTCAAAGAGCATCTCTAGATGCCTCTTGTAAGTAGCTGCTCTCTTCTTCTCTGCAGCTAGCTGCTGCATCAGCTCCTGGATTTTGTCATGCTCGTTCTGTAGATGAGCAAAGTAACCTCTCAGGATTCAATTCTTTAACAAGTACCAAATGAAAAACAAACATAACCAGAATCAAACCAGCACACATGAATATGATAAGAGAAAGAACTAACCGGATACTGATCATAGATGCAACCTCTTCGAACCCTTCAGGCATCAAAGGATGATTATGCTCCTTAGCAAACTTTTGTAATAACCCATTTACCAGAATTTTCTTTCTATCAAGATCATTGCTCTACATCCAACCCTGTCTCCGCTCTTTGTCTAATACCTTGTCACGCTTGCTAGGCAACCTATACCCTTCCTTGTTGCAAACAAGTTGCCCTTCCTATGGGAGATCCATCGTGCCTTGACCGTGACAGCTTGCTAACACGATGAACAAACCCTACTTTTGTGGCATAAGCATTATAAACCCGTGTGCAGCTGCTTCTGACTCGAACTCCTGTCCAACATAAGGCTCATCACCACCTTGAACCTCTCAGCCATATCAGAAACAGCCAGAGGGATAGAATCTGGATCTATTTTCTCGTCTTGCTCAAGAGTCCATTGCTTGATTAGAACTTTCACTATCTCATTATGGTTTTCATCGTCCTTGTTCCTATCATGCTTGACGCAGAAGCTTTCACCATTTCATTATGGTTCTCCACTGAAATATCCATCATCATCCCAGCGTGCATCGCCATTATCTATCCTGAAATCCACTGCAATGAACAACCATTTGCACAGAGAGTAATAATATCAACAGGTGGGCAAAAACACAAAAACACATTTTCAACACACATCAGGATATCTACCAAAGAACAAGTACCAAGTTTTTATCCTCTACAGAAACATTTGAAGGTATAACTTAACTCCAAGTGGTTTCAAAACACTTTAACACATATCAGATTAAAAAAACAAAGTGCAAGTTTTTATCCTCTTACAAAACAGCCTTCAAGACAAATCTTAACTACATGTGGTCTCAAACCCCTACAGTCTCCGCAACACATTTTGACACACATTAATAACTACCAAGAACAAGGACAAGTTTTACCCTCTTACAGAAACGTTTCAGACAAATCTTAACTCCAAGTGGGTTCAAACACATTTTGACACACATCAGATATCTATCAAAAAAAAAAAACAAGTCAAATTTTTATCTTCTTACAAAACCGCCTTCAAGAAAAATCTTAACTACAAGTGATCTCAAACCCCTCCAGTCTCCACATACAACAAACAAAGCTTAAATGAAACCCTTCTTTAAGGTAGTCCTAAGCATGCTTTGAGATGAATCTATTATCAAAAGACTTCCAAACAACAATTTGCACAAAGAGTCAATCAACAGGTGGGCAAAAGAACAAAGAACAAAGTACAAGACTTTTTTATCCTCTTACAAAACAGACTTAACTACAAGTGGTTTCAGTCTCCACAACAATACAAAAACAAAGCTCTCTTCTGTAAAGTTAGTCCTAAGCATCTCTCTGAGATGAATCTATTCAAGACTCAAGCTTTTAGCATTAGAGAGTTCTGTAAATCATCAAAAGTATCGAACTTGAGATGTTAAGAGGAAGCAATCTTACTGTCAGAGTTTTTTTTTCCGGGAGAATTTGCCGGCGGCGGAATTAGGTTTTGCGATTGGGGGGGGAGAGAACAGAGAAGGTGCTGGTTTAGGGTATGGATTACAAGGGACGCAGTAAACCTATGACGTGGCGAGAGATGATTGGGTTAAAATTGGAAGAAGTCACTCA